>JAUNZM010001838.1:0-62477 GCA_033459285.1 Clamator glandarius
CCCTAATACTAAACCTAACCCTAACAGTAACCCTAACTTTAACTATAAACCTAACCGTAACCCTAACATTAACACTAACTCTAACACCTAAACCTTACCTTAACCCTCCCCAGAAACCAAACCTAACCCTAACCCTAACCCTAATCCTAACATTAACCCTAAACCTAAACATAAACCTAACCCTAACCTTAAACCTAACACTAAACCTAACCCTAACACTAACAACTAACAGTAAACATAACACTAACCCTAACCCTAACCCTAACACCTATCCCAATATCTAACTATAACCTTAACCCTAACCCTAACCCCTAAATCTAAATTTAACCCTAAACCAAAACCTAACCCTAAATTTAACCCTAACTCTAACCCTAACACCTAACCCTAAAACTAATCTTAACCCTAATGACCCTAATCCTTACCCTAACACTAACCCTAATGACACACTAAACCTAACCCTAAAACTAACCCTTATTTTATTTTTGGACCGACTTTACCCCTAAACAGGACACTAACCCTAACCCTTTAACCCTAACCCGATACATTACACTAACCCAAACACTAACACTGACCCTAACACTAACCAAACTGTAACGCTAACACTGAATCTAACCCGAATCCTAACTCTAGCCCTAACCCTAACCATAAACCTAGCACTAACCCTAAACACATAAGCCTAATTCTAACACTTACCCTAACCCTAACCGTAACCCCTAACCCTAACTCTAACCCTAACACTAACCCTAACCCCTAACATTAACCCTAAACCTAACCCTTACCCTAACCATAACCCAACCCTAACCTAACACTAACCCTAACACTAACCCTAACCCCTGACCTTAACCATAACCCTAAACCAAACCTTAAACCTTACACTAACACATATCCAATTAACCCTAAACATATCCCTAACCCTAATCCAAACCGTAACCCAAAACATAACTCTTAACCCTAACCCTAACATTAACCCTAATCCTAAAACTTACTCTACAACTAAAATCTAATCCTAAACCTAAACCTAACCTTAATCTCTAACACAAAAACTAAGCCAAACCTGAAACATAATCCTAGTCCTAAACCTTGCCCTAAACACTAAACACAACACTAACACTAACCCTAATCCAAACACTAACACAAAACGATAAACATTAACCCTAAACCATAAACATAACACTTATCTATAATTCAAACCCTTATCCTAAAGGTGGGCCCACCCTAATACTAAACATAAATCTAACCCTAACCCTAACCCTAACAGCTAACCCTAACATTAACCCTAACCCAAACACTAACCCTAACCCTAACACTAAACATAACCCTAAACTTAAACCTAACCCTAACCCTAAACCTTATCCTAATCCAAACCTAACCCTAACTTTTAACCCTAAATCTAACCCCAACCCTGCCCCTAAATCCTAACCCTAATTCGAGCCATAACACTAAACCTAAACCTAACCCTAACCCAACCCTAAACCTAACCATAACCATAACCCTAAACCATTACCCTAACACTAACACTACCCCTAACACCCAACCATAACCCTACCTCTAAACCTAAGAATTATTTAAACCTCTAACCCTAACCCCTAAACTTAACACTAACCCTAACCCTTAACCGACCCCTAATTCTAACCCATACCTTAATCATGACCCTAATCCTAACATTAACCCTAACCCTACACTAACCCTAACCCTCTAAGCCTAACTCTATCGCTAACCCTAATCCAAATCCTAATCCTAAAACTAGCTCTTGACCCTAATCCTAACACTAATCCTAATCCTAACCCATATTCTACAACTAAATTCTAATCCAAAACCTAAACCTAACCTTAATCTCTAACCCGAAAACTAAGCCTAATCTGAAACTTAATCTTAACCCTAAACCATGCTCTAAACACTAACCCCAACACTAAAAAAACCCTAATCAAAACAATAAAACAAAACACTAACCCCTAAACCTAACTCCTAACCCTAACCCATAATCATAAATCATAACCATAACTCTCTTATCCTGATCGTGGACCCACCTTAAACCTAACCCTAAATTTAACCCCAACCCTATCCCTAACAATAACCCTAACCCAAACCCAAACCCTAATAAATAACAATAAACATAACACTAGCCCTAAAAATAACCCAAACACCTAACCCAAAACTTAATTCTAACAATAACCCGATCCCTAACCCCTAACCCTAAATTTAACCCTAACCCTAAACCTAACCCTTACCCTAACCCTAAATGTAACCCTAACCCTAATACTTACACCTAACCCTAAACCTAAAATTAAACCTCATGTTAACACCAACCCTGAACCTAACTCTAACCCTAACCCATAATCATAAAACATAACCATAACTCTAACTCTTAACCTGATCGTGGACCCACCTTAAACCTAACCCTAAATATAACCACAAGCCTAACCCTAACAATAACCCTAACCCAAACCCAAACCCTAATAAATAAAAATAAACATAACATTAACCCTAACAATAACCCAAACACCTAACGCAAACCCTAATTCTAACAATAACCCGACCCTAACCCCTAACCCTAAATTTAACCTTAACCCTAACCCTTACCCTAACCCAAAATGTAACCCTAACCCTAATCCTTACACCTAACCCTAAACCTAAAATTAAACCTCATGTTAACACCATACCTAAACCTAACTCTAACCCTAACCCTAAACATCAACCTAACCCTAACCCTAACTCTAACCATAACCCTAACCCTAACCATAACCATAACTATAACTCTAACCCTAATCCTAACCCTAACCCTAACCCTAACCCTAACCCTAACCCTAACCCTAACCCTAACCCTAAACCTAAACCTAAACCTTAACCTAATAACACACTAACGCTAACTCAAAAACTAACCCTTATTTTAATTTTAGACTGACCCTAATCCTAAACCTGGCACTAACCCTAACCCCCTAACCATAACCCTAACTCTAAATCTAACCCCAACCCTAAACCTAACCCTAACTATAACCTCTAACCCTAACACAAACACTAATCCATAACACTAACCCTAACACTAAAACTAACCCTAATCCATAACACCACCCTAAACCTAACAGAAAACCTAACCCTAAACATAACCCTAACAATAACACCTAATTCTATACCTTAACCTTAAACCTAACCCTTATCCAAACCTAACCCTAAAACTAACCCTAACCCCTAACACCAACCTTAACCCTAACCCTAACGCTAACACTAAAACTAACACTAACCTAACACTAACTCTATCCCTAACCCTAACCCTAACAACTAATTTTAACATTTAATCCCAACCCTAACACGAACAACTAACCCTAACACTAAACCTAACCCTAACACTAACACTAACCCTAAACCTAACCATAAGCTGAACCGTAACCATAACACTAAGCATAGCACCTAACTCTAAACACTAACCATAAGGCGAACCCCTAACCCGTAACCCAAACCCTAAGCCTAACCCTAACAATAACCCTAACCCCTAACCCTAATCCTAAACCAAACCAAACCCTAACCATAACCCCTAACTCTAACCCTAAATCTAATCCTAACACCTTATCCTAATCCTAACCCTAACACTAACCCTAACCCTATCCCCTAATCCTTACACTAACACTAACACTAACCCTAACACAAAAACTAATCCAAACCCTAACCATAAACCTAAACCTAAACCTAACCTTAACCCTAACCCTATACCTAACCCCTAACCCCAAAACCTAACTCTAACCCTAACCCTAACCCTAACACCTAACATTAACACTAACCCTAGCTGTTAACACTTACCCTAACAGTAACCCTAACCCTAACTCCTAATCCTAACCATAACCCTTATCCTAACCTTAACCCTAACACTAACCCAAACCCCTAACCTTAACCATATAACTAACCCTAATCCAAAACCTAACCCTAAATATTATTCTTAACCCTAACCCTAACAGAAACCCTAATCCTAACCCTTATTTTACAACTAAAGTCTAATCCTAAACCTAAACCTAATATTAATCTCTAACCCAAAAACTAAGTCTGACCTGAAACTTAATCCAAGCCCTAAACCTTGCCCTAAACACTAGACACAATACTAACACTAACCCTAATCCAAACACTAACACAAAACCCTAAACATTAACCCTAACCCATTACATAACACTTAACTATAATTCAAACCCTTATCCTAATGGTGGGACCAACCTAATCCTAAACATAAATCTAACCCTAATACTAAACCTAACCCTAACAGTAACCCTAACTTTAACTATAAACCTAACCGTAACCCTAACATTAACACTAACTCTAACACCTAAACCTTACCTTAACCCTCCCCAGAAACCAAACCTAACCCTAACCCTAACCCTAATCCTAACATTAACCCTAAACCTAAACATAAACCTAACCCTAACCTTAAACCTAACACTAAACCTAACCCTAACACTAACAACTAACAGTAAACATAACACTAACCCTAACCCTAACCCTAACACCTATCCCAATATCTAACTATAACCTTAACCCTAACCCTAACCCCTAAATCTAAATTTAACCCTAAACCAAAACCTAACCCTAAATTTAACCCTAACTCTAACCCTAACACCTAACCCTAAAACTAATCTTAACCCTAATGACCCTAATCCTAACCCTAACACTAACCCTAATGACACACTAAACCTAACCCTAAAACTAACCCTTATTTTATTTTTGGACCGACTTTACCCCTAAACAGGACACTAACCCTAACCCTTTAACCCTAACCCGATACATTACACTAACCCAAACACTAACACTGACCCTAACACTAACCAAACTGTAACGCTAACACTGAATCTAACCCGAATCCTAACTCTAGCCCTAACCCTAACCATAAACCTAGCACTAACCCTAAACACATAAGCCTAATTCTAACACTTACCCTAACCCTAACCGTAACCCCTAACCCTAACTCTAACCCTAACACTAACCCTAACCCCTAACATTAACCCTAAACCTAACCCTTACCCTAACCATAACCCAACCCTAACCTAACACTAACCCTAACACTAACCCTAACCCCTGACCTTAACCATAACCCTAAACCAAACCTTAAACCTTACACTAACACATATCCAATTAACCCTAAACATATCCCTAACCCTAATCCAAACCGTAACCCAAAACATAACTCTTAACCCTAACCCTAACATTAACCCTAATCCTAAAACTTACTCTACAACTAAAATCTAATCCTAAACCTAAACCTAACCTTAATCTCTAACACAAAAACTAAGCCAAACCTGAAACATAATCCTAGTCCTAAACCTTGCCCTAAACACTAAACACAACACTAACACTAACCCTAATCCAAACACTAACACAAAACGATAAACATTAACCCTAAACCATAAACATAACACTTATCTATAATTCAAACCCTTATCCTAAAGGTGGGCCCACCCTAATACTAAACATAAATCTAACCCTAACCCTAACCCTAACAGCTAACCCTAACATTAACCCTAACCCAAACACTAACCCTAACCCTAACACTAAACATAACCCTAAACTTAAACCTAACCCTAACCCTAAACCTTATCCTAATCCAAACCTAACCCTAACTTTTAACCCTAAATCTAACCCCAACCCTGCCCCTAAATCCTAACCCTAATTCGAGCCATAACACTAAACCTAAACCTAACCCTAACCCAACCCTAAACCTAACCATAACCATAACCCTAAACCATTACCCTAACACTAACACTACCCCTAACACCCAACCATAACCCTACCTCTAAACCTAAGAATTATTTAAACCTCTAACCCTAACCCCTAAACTTAACACTAACCCTAACCCTTAACCGACCCCTAATTCTAACCCATACCTTAATCATGACCCTAACCCTAACATTAACCCTAACCCTACACTAACTCTAACCCTCTAAGCCTAACTCTATCGCTAACCCTAATCCAAATCCTAATCCTAAAACTAGCTCTTGACCCTAATCCTAACACTAATCCTAATCCTAACCCATATTCTACAACTAAATTCTAATCCAAAACCTAAACCTAACCTTAATCTCTAACCCGAAAACTAAGCCTAATCTGAAACTTAATCTTAACCCTAAACCATGCTCTAAACACTAACCCCAACACTAAAAAAACCCTAATCAAAACAATAAAACAAAACACTAACCCCTAAACCTAACTCCTAACCCTAACCCATAATCATAAATCATAACCATAACTCTCTTATCCTGATCGTGGACCCACCTTAAACCTAACCCTAAATTTAACCCCAACCCTATCCCTAACAATAACCCTAACCCAAACCCAAACCCTAATAAATAACAATAAACATAACACTAGCCCTAAAAATAACCCAAACACCTAACCCAAAACTTAATTCTAACAATAACCCGATCCCTAACCCCTAACCCTAAATTTAACCCTAACCCTAAACCTAACCCTTACCCTAACCCTAAATGTAACCCTAACCCTAATACTTACACCTAACCCTAAACCTAAAATTAAACCTCATGTTAACACCAACCCTGAACCTAACTCTAACCCTAACCCATAATCATAAAACATAACCATAACTCTAACTCTTAACCTGATCGTGGACCCACCTTAAACCTAACCCTAAATATAACCACAAGCCTAACCCTAACAATAACCCTAACCCAAACCCAAACCCTAATAAATAAAAATAAACATAACATTAACCCTAACAATAACCCAAACACCTAACGCAAACCCTAATTCTAACAATAACCCGACCCTAACCCCTAACCCTAAATTTAACCTTAACCCTAACCCTTACCCTAACCCAAAATGTAACCCTAACCCTAATCCTTACACCTAACCCTAAACCTAAAATTAAACCTCATGTTAACACCATACCTAAACCTAACTCTAACCCTAACCCTAAACATCAACCTAACCCTAACCCTAACTCTAACCATAACCCTAACCCTAACCATAACCATAACTATAACTCTAACCCTAATCCTAACCCTAACCCTAACCCTAACCCTAACCCTAACCCTAACCCTAACCCTAACCCTAACCCTAACCCTAAACCTAAACCTAAACCTTAACCTAATAACACACTAACGCTAACTCAAAAACTAACCCTTATTTTAATTTTAGACTGACCCTAATCCTAAACCTGGCACTAACCCTAACCCCCTAACCATAACCCTAACTCTAAATCTAACCCCAACCCTAAACCTAACCCTAACTATAACCTCTAACCCTAACACAAACACTAATCCATAACACTAACCCTAACACTAAAACTAACCCTAATCCATAACACCACCCTAAACCTAACAGAAAACCTAACCCTAAACATAACCCTAACAATAACACCTAATTCTATACCTTAACCTTAAACCTAACCCTTATCCAAACCTAACCCTAAAACTAACCCTAACCCCTAACACCAACCTTAACCCTAACCCTAACGCTAACACTAAAACTAACACTAACCTAACACTAACTCTATCCCTAACCCTAACCCTAACAACTAATTTTAACATTTAATCCCAACCCTAACACGAACAACTAACCCTAACACTAAACCTAACCCTAACACTAACACTAACCCTAAACCTAACCATAAGCTGAACCGTAACCATAACACTAAGCATAGCACCTAACTCTAAACACTAACCATAAGGCGAACCCCTAACCCGTAACCCAAACCCTAAGCCTAACCCTAACAATAACCCTAACCCCTAACCCTAATCCTAAACCAAACCAAACCCTAACCATAACCCCTAACTCTAACCCTAAATCTAATCCTAACACCTTATCCTAATCCTAACCCTAACACTAACCCTAACCCTATCCCCTAATCCTTACCCTAACACTAACACTAACCCTAACCCCAAAACTAATCCAAAACCTAACCATAACCCTAAACCTAACCCTAACCTTAACCCTAACCCTATACCTAACCCCTAACCCCAAAACCTAACTCTAACCCTAACCCTAACCCTAACACCTAACATTAACACTAACCCTAGCTGTTAACACTTACCCTAACAGTAACCCTAACCCTAACTCCTAATCCTAACCATAACCCTTATCCTAACCTTAACCCTAACACTAACCCAAACCCCTAACCTTAACCATATAACTAACCCTAATCCAAAACCTAACCCTAAATATTATTCTTAACCCTAACCCTAACAGAAACCCTAATCCTAACCCTTATTTTACAACTAAAGTCTAATCCTAAACCTAAACCTAATATTAATCTCTAACCCAAAAACTAAGTCTGACCTGAAACTTAATCCAAGCCCTAAACCTTGCCCTAAACACTAGACACAATACTAACACTAACCCTAATCCAAACACTAACACAAAACCCTAAACATTAACCCTAACCCATTACATAACACTTAACTATAATTCAAACCCTTATCCTAATGGTGGGACCAACCTAATCCTAAACATAAATCTAACCCTAATACTAAACCTAACCCTAACAGTAACCCTAACTTTAACTATAAACCTAACCGTAACCCTAACATTAACACTAACTCTAACACCTAAACCTTACCTTAACCCTCCCCAGAAACCAAACCTAACCCTAACCCTAACCCTAATCCTAACATTAACCCTAAACCTAAACATAAACCTAACCCTAACCTTAAACCTAACACTAAACCTAACCCTAACACTAACAACTAACAGTAAACATAACACTAACCCTAACCCTAACCCTAACACCTATCCCAATATCTAACTATAACCTTAACCCTAACCCTAACCCCTAAATCTAAATTTAACCCTAAACCAAAACCTAACCCTAAATTTAACCCTAACTCTAACCCTAACACCTAACCCTAAAACTAATCTTAACCCTAATGACCCTAATCCTTACCCTAACACTAACCCTAATGACACACTAAACCTAACCCTAAAACTAACCCTTATTTTATTTTTGGACCGACTTTACCCCTAAACAGGACACTAACCCTAACCCTTTAACCCTAACCCGATACATTACACTAACCCAAACACTAACACTGACCCTAACACTAACCAAACTGTAACGCTAACACTGAATCTAACCCGAATCCTAACTCTAGCCCTAACCCTAACCATAAACCTAGCACTAACCCTAAACACATAAGCCTAATTCTAACACTTACCCTAACCCTAACCGTAACCCCTAACCCTAACTCTAACCCTAACACTAACCCTAACCCCTAACATTAACCCTAAACCTAACCCTTACCCTAACCATAACCCAACCCTAACCTAACACTAACCCTAACACTAACCCTAACCCCTGACCTTAACCATAACCCTAAACCAAACCTTAAACCTTACACTAACACATATCCAATTAACCCTAAACATATCCCTAACCCTAATCCAAACCGTAACCCAAAACATAACTCTTAACCCTAACCCTAACATTAACCCTAATCCTAAAACTTACTCTACAACTAAAATCTAATCCTAAACCTAAACCTAACCTTAATCTCTAACACAAAAACTAAGCCAAACCTGAAACATAATCCTAGTCCTAAACCTTGCCCTAAACACTAAACACAACACTAACACTAACCCTAATCCAAACACTAACACAAAACGATAAACATTAACCCTAAACCATAAACATAACACTTATCTATAATTCAAACCCTTATCCTAAAGGTGGGCCCACCCTAATACTAAACATAAATCTAACCCTAACCCTAACCCTAACAGCTAACCCTAACATTAACCCTAACCCAAACACTAACCCTAACCCTAACACTAAACATAACCCTAAACTTAAACCTAACCCTAACCCTAAACCTTATCCTAATCCAAACCTAACCCTAACTTTTAACCCTAAATCTAACCCCAACCCTGCCCCTAAATCCTAACCCTAATTCGAGCCATAACACTAAACCTAAACCTAACCCTAACCCAACCCTAAACCTAACCATAACCCTAAACCATTACCCTAACACTAACACTACCCCTAACACCCAACCATAACCCTACCTCTAAACCTAAGAATTATTTAAACCTCTAACCCTAACCCCTAAACTTAACACTAACCCTAACCCTTAACCGACCCCTAATTCTAACCCATACCTTAATCATGACCCTAATCCTAACATTAACCCTAACCCTACACTAACCCTAACCCTCTAAGCCTAACTCTATCGCTAACCCTAATCCAAATCCTAATCCTAAAACTAGCTCTTGACCCTAATCCTAACACTAATCCTAATCCTAACCCATATTCTACAACTAAATTCTAATCCAAAACCTAAACCTAACCTTAATCTCTAACCCGAAAACTAAGCCTAATCTGAAACTTAATCTTAACCCTAAACCATGCTCTAAACACTAACCCCAACACTAAAAAAACCCTAATCAAAACAATAAAACAAAACACTAACCCCTAAACCTAATTCCTAACCCTAACCCATAATCATAAAACATAACCATAACTCTAACTCTTATCCTGATCGTGGACCAATCTTAAACCTAACCCTAAATTTAACCCCAACCCTATCCCTAACAATAACCCTAACCCAAACCCAAACCCTAATAAATAACAATAAATATAACACTAGCCCTAAAAATAACCCAAACACCTAACCCAAACCCTAATTCTAACAATAACCCGATCCCTAACCCCTAACCCTAAATTTAACCCTAAACCTAACCCTTACCCTAACCCTAAATGTAACCCTAACCCTAATCCTTAAACCTAACACTAAACCTAAAATTAAACCTCATGTTAACACCATCCCTAAACCTAACTCTAACCCTAAACCTAACCATTAACCTAACCCTAACCCTAAGCCTAACCATAACCCTAACCCTATCTTAACACTAAACCTAAATCTAAACCTAAACATAAACCTAACTCTAACAAAAACCCTAACAATAACCCTAACCCTAACCCTAACCCTAACCCTAATAACACACTAACGCTAACTCAAAAACTAACCCTTATTTTAATTTTAGACTGACCCTAATACTAAACCTGACACTAACCCTAAACCCCTAACCATAATCCTAACCCTAAATCTAACCACAATCCTAAACCTAACCCTAACTCTAACCTCCAACCCTAACACAAACACTAACCTGTAACACTAACCCTAACACTAAATCTAAGCCTAAACCATAACACCACCCTAACCCTAACAGAAAACCTAACCATAAACATAACCCTAACAATAACACCGAACTCTATACCTTAACCTTAAACCTAACCCTAACTCTAATCCAAACCTAACCCTAAACCTAACCCCAACCCTAACCCTAACCCTAACCGTAACACTAAAACTAACTGTAAACCTAACACTAACTCTAACCCTAAACCTAACCCTAACCCTAAACCTAACACCTAATTTTAACACTTAATCCCAACCCTAACCCTAACCCTAACCCTAACCTTAACCCTAACCCTGACCCTGACCCTAACCCTAACCCTAACCTTAACCCTAACCCTGACCCTGACCCTAACCCTAACCCTAACCCTAACCTTAAACCTAACCCTGACCCTGACCCTAAACCTAAGCCTGACCCTAACCTAGACCCTAACCCTGACCCTAACCCTGACTTTAACCCTAACCCTAACCCTAAGCCTAACCCTAACCCTAACCCCAACCCTAACCCCAACCCTAACCCTAATCGTAACCCTAACCCTAACCCTAATCCTAACACTAACTCTAACCCTAAACCTAACCTTAACCCAAAACCTTATCCTAAATCCTATCCCTAATTCTAACTTTAACCTTAAACCTAATCCTAACCGTAATCCTAATCCTAAACCTAATCCTAACCCTAACACCAACCAAACCCTAATCCTACACCTAAGCATAACTCTAACTCTAATACTAAACCGAGGGCTAACCCTACCCCTAACCCTAACACAAACATAAACCTAACCCTAACCATAATACTAACCCTCACTCTAAACTTAACCCTAATCCTAACCCCCAAACCTAACCCAAACCCTAAATTAAATGACCCTAAGCTTAACCCTAACCTTTAACAGAACACTAACCCTAACCCCCTAACCCTAACTTTATACCTAACCCTAATCAAAACCCTAACCTAACCATAACCCTAAACCTAACCCTAACAAAAAACCCTAACCCTAAACCCCACACTAACCTTAAACGTAACCCAAAACCTAAGAGCACAATAACCCTAACCTGAAACCTAACAGTAGCCGTAAATTTAATCCTAACCATAACCCTAACCCCTAACCCTAAATCTAACAATAACCCTAAACCTAACACTAACCTTACACTAACCCTAATCCAAACCCTAACCCTAACCCAAAAACTACCCTAAACATAACACCTAACTCTAACCCTATCCCTAATCCTAAACCAATAGTGTTGCTTTGGGACAATTTCTCAAAATTTGTGGCAAATTACCCAAAATTTTGACGACAATTACCACAAATTTTTGGCCACAATTACCTGAAATATGGAGAGAATTACACAAATTGTGGCAAAATTACCCCAAATTTGGAGGCAGTTACCCCAAATTTCATAAGGATTATTCAAAATCTGGTGACAATTACGCAAAATGCGTGGCAAACTACAAGAATTTTAGGGGCAATTACCCAACAGTGGGAGACGGTTGCCCAACATTTTGAGAGAATGCTCCAAATTTTGCGGCCGTTACCAAACCTATGAGCACAATTACTCTAAATTTCATGAAAGTGAGCCTAATTTGGGGACAATTATACAAAATTCGATGAAAACGATAAGAAATCTTGTGAAAATGACTCAAAATTTGGTGACAGTTACCCCAAATCCGGGGACAATTAACAAAATTTGGAGAAAATGTCCATCGTTTTGAGATAGCTCCTCAAAACTGGGGGGGCAATTACCCAAAGTTTGCGGATAATTTCCCAAAATTTGGAGACAGTTACCAAAAATTTGAGGAGGATTATCCAAAATTGGGAGAGAATTACTCACAATTTGAGGGCAATTACCCCAAATTTGGAGAGAATGACTCAAAATTTGGAAAAAAGTACTCAAAATTTCGTGACAATTACCCAACAAGGATGGGACAATTACTAAAAATGTGGGCAAACTTACCTAAAATTTTGAGGCAATAACCACAAATCGGGTGAAAATTATCCGACATTTGGGGACAATTATCCACCATTTGGGGACAAATACACCAAATTTGAGGAAAATTATTAGACATGTTGGGCCAATTACCCAAAATCTGGAGACAGTTACTCAGGATTTGGGGACAATTACCCACATTTGGAGACAATTGCTGAAATTTGGGAAAACGACAGAAAATTTGGGGACAATTACTAAAAATTGGGGCAAAATGACCCCCTAATAAGGGACAATTTCCCCAACATTTGTCGAAAACGACACACCGTTTGGAGACAATTACGCAAAAATTGGAGACAATTACTTAGAATTTGGGGTCAATTACCCAACGTTTGGTGACAATTTCCCTCCGTAGGAACACAACTATCAAAACTGTAGAGACAAATACACGAAACTTGTGGAAGATTTTAATGACTTGAATCACCATTGCCCATAACTTTGAGACAAATTAGAAGACAATTACTCAAAATTTGGTTACAGTTACCAAGAATTTGGGACAATTACACAAATTCAGATTCAGCAGGAGGAGATTCAGCAGCAGAAGAAGCATATATTTAGAAGGAGATACGTCAGGTGATGTAGCAGGATATGTAGCAGCATGAGATGCTGCCTGATATTCAGGAGGAGATTCAGCAGAAAGAGATGCAAGAGCAGGAGATGAAGCAGCAAGAGATGCATATTTAGCAGGAGATTCAGAAGAAGGAGATGCAGAAGCAGATGCAGCAGGAGGAGATGCAGAATACGGACATGCATCAGGAATCGATGCAGAAGGTAATAGAGCAGCAGGAGTTTCAGATGAAAGAGATGCAGAAATAGATTCACCAGAAGGAAATGCAGTAGTAGGAAAGGCAGCAGTATATACAGAAGCAGGTAATGCATCAGCAGGAGATGCAAGAGCAAGAGATGCTGCATCAGACCCATCAGCAGGAGATGCAGCAGCAGAAGATGCAGCAGGAAATGCAGCAGCAGTAGGTGCAGCAGGAGATGCAGTAGCAGGAGATGAAGCATTATCATGAGATGCATTAGGAGGTGCAGCAGCAGGATATGTAGCAGGAGATTTGGCAGGAGGTGAAGCAGCAGCAGAGCAGCAGCAGATGCAGCGGGAAATGCAGCAGTAGATGCAGGATCAGCAGACACTGCATCAGGAAATACTGCAGCAGATGCAGGAGGAGATGACATATGATGTGATGAAGCCACAGATGCATCAGTTGAAGATGAAGCAGGAAGTGCAGCAGCAGGAGGTTCATTAGCAGATGAACCAGGAGATGAGGCAGCAAACGTAGAAAGTTATAACGTACATGTAGAAGCAGATGAAGCAGCAGCTAATTCAGCAGGAGATGCAGCAGCAGGCGATGGAGAAGCAGACGCAGCAGGAAATGCAGATTCAGCAGGAGAAGCAATAGGAAGAGAATCTTCAGCATATGCAGCAGGATGTAAAGGATGACGAGATGTAGCAGGACATAGAGCAGGAGCAGATGCATCAGCAGATGAAGCAGGAAATACAGCAAGAGATGCATCAGCAGAGATGTACCCGCAGATGCATCAGAAGCAGATGCAACAGGATATGCAGCAGTAGCAGATTTTGCAGGAGATGCATTGGCAGAAGATGCAGAAGGATTTGCAGCATCAGGAGATGAAGCAGGAAATGCAGCAGCAGGGGATGTAGTAGCAGGAGACACAGAAGGAGATGCAGAAGGAGCTGCAGCATCAGGAGATTCAGCAGGGAATGCAACAGCAGCAGAAGTAACAGCAGATGCAGCAGCATCATATGCACTAGGAGATGTAGCAGCAGGGGATGAAGAAGCAGGAGACGCTACAGGCGATTCAGCCGGAGATGCAGAAGGTGGTGATGCAGCAGCAGGAAGTGCAGAGTAGTAGATGAAGTAAAGAAGATGCAGCAGAAGGAAATATAGCAGGAGATGCAGCCGCAGTAAATGCAGCAAAAGAGAAATTATCATCAGATGCAGCAGCAGATGCAGTGGAAGAGGATGCAACAGCAGATGCAGCAGCAGGAGACCTATCAGGAGATGCAGCAGGAGGAGAAGCAGCAGCAGATGCAACGGCAAATTCAGTAGATACAGCAGGAGATGCTGTAGCAGGAGATGCAGAAGGAGATGTAGCAGAACGAGATGCAGCAGCCGGAGATGCAGCAGCAGGATATTCAGTAAATAAATATGCAGCCGCACCAGAGGCAGCAGCAGATTCAGCAGGAGTTGCAGCAGCAGGTGATTGAGCAGGAGATGCATCAGCAGGAAATGCATCAGCAGATTCTGCAGCAGGAGATTCAGTAGAAAATGCAGCAGGAGATGCAGCAGGAGATATTGAAGGAGATTCAGCAGCAGGTGATGCAGTAGGAGATGCAGCAGGAGATACATCAGCAGGAATTTTAGCAGGAGATGCTGGAGGAGATTCTGCAGAAGAAGATTCAGCAGGAGATGAAGCAGGAGATGAAATAGCAACATAAGCATCAGCAGTTACAGCAGGAAGTGCAACAGGAGATTCAGCAGGAGATGCAGCTGCAGATGCCTTCAACAGGATATGCAGCTGAAATGCAGAAGCAATAGATGCATCCGTAGATGATTGAGCAGCAGATGCAGCAGGAAAAGGAGATGCTTCTGCAGATGCATCCGCAGATGCATCTGCAGAGGATGCAGCAGGAGATGAAGCAGCAGATGCCACAGCAGGAGATGCAGGAGGACATCAAGTAGAAGGAGATGCAGAAGCAGCAAGTGTAGCAGGAGATGCAGCAGTACATGAAGCATCAGGAAATGGAGCAGCTGATTAATCAGCAGGAGGTAATGCAGCAAGTGATGCAGCAGCAGGTGATGCAGATGCACCTGCAGAGGCAGCAGATGTAGCAGCAATAGATGCAGCAGCAGATGCATCAGGAGATGCAGATTCAGTAGGAGATGTAGCAGCAGAAGGTGCTGCAGCAGATGATGCAGCAGGAGATGCAGCAGAAGGAAATGCAGCAAGATATGCTGCAGGAAAAGACGCAGTAGGATATGAATCGGGAGATGCAGCAGCAGGAAATGCAGCCGGGGATGCATGTTCAGCAGTAGATTCAGCAGAATCTTAGAAGGAGATGAAGCAGCAAGAGATTTAACAGGAGATGCAGCAGTAGATGAAGCAGCAGCATATGCAAGAGCAGATGCACCAGATGGAGCAGAAAGAGATGCAGCAGGGGATGGAATCAAACACAGAATCACAGAATGACCATGTTGGAAGAGACCCACTGGATCGTCGAGTCCAACCATTCCCACCAGTCCCTAAATCATGCTCCTAAGCACCTTGTCTACCCTAACCTTAAACACCTCCAGGGACGGTGACTGAACCACCTCCTTTGGCAGACTGTTCCAGTGCCTAACCACCCTCCCCGTGAAGAAATTTCCCTCCACATCCACAGCCTTTCCCTCGTCCAAGAGTTTAGTCACTTGGTCATAGAAGGTGATTAGATTACTCTGGCAAGACCTGCCTTTCATGAACCCGTGTTGACTGGGCCTGATCACCCGGTTCTTTTGCAAGTGCTTCTTGATCGCACTCAAGATCACCCGCTCCATGACTTTCCCCGGTACCGAGGTCAGACTGACAGGCCTGTAGTTCCCCTGATCCTCCCTGCGCCCCTTCTTATAGATGGGCACGACATCAGCCTCCAGTCCAGCGGAACCTCCCCAGTCATCCAGGACTGTTGGAAGATGATGGAAAGGGGTTTGGCCAGCACATTCGCCAGTTCCCTCAAAACTCTTGAGTGGACTCCATCCGGCCCCATCGACTTGTGTGCGTCTAGCTGGGCAAGCAAGTCTCTAACCACCTCCTCTTGGACCTTGGGAACCTCATACTTCTCTTCCAACCCCTGGGGTTGTGCACAGAAGGGACAATTTTCCTTACTGTTAAAGACTGAGGCAAAGTAGGCATTGAGCAATTCAGCCTTGTCTTCGTCCCCTGTTACTGTTGTTCCCTCTGCATCTACTAGGGACTGGAGATTCTCCCTAGTCCACTTTTTCCTGTTGATGTATTTGTAGCAAGACTTTTTGTTGTCTTTCACAGACTTGGCCAATCGCATTTCTAGTTGGGCCTTAGCACTCCTGACTTCTTCCCTGCACGTTCTCGCCTCCTACCTATAGTCCACCCAGGATGCCTGCCCCTTCCTCCAGTGGTCGTAGACCCTCCTCTTCCTATTGATGTCTCTTCGGACCTCCCTACTCAACCATGCTAGTTTCTTACCCCTCTGGCTACTTTTCCGGAACTTGGGGACGGCTTTCTCCTGAACTACTAGGAGTTCCTTCTTAAAGAGCGCCCAGCCCTCATGGACACCTTTGCCCTCAAGGAGCGCCTCCCATGGGACTTTTCCCACCAGCCTTCTGAACAGTCCAAAGTCTGCTCTCTGAAAGTTGAGGGCGACTCTTCTGCTAACCTCCACCTTCTTCATCTCACCCTGCACCAAGAACTCTATCATCTCATGATCGCTTTGCCCCAAGCGTCCTCCAACCTTCACATCCCCCACCAGTCCTTCTCTGTTCGCAAACAGCAGGTCCAGGAGGGCACCGTCCCTTGTCGGTTCGCTCACCGGCTGTGTGAGGGAGTTGTCTTCCACACACTCCACGAACCTCCGGGACTGCTTCCTCTCTGCTGTATTATACTCCCAGCCTATATCTGGGAAATTGAAGTCTCCCACAAGGACTAGAGGTAGCGATCTTGAGACTACACTCAGTTGTTTGTAGAAGAGCTCATCAGCTGCTTCTTCTTGGCTGAATTAGGCACAGATTTGGGTGGCAATAAATAACCTGGGGTTTCTCTGCTGCTGGCAATGCACCCAGAAAATCTGGGAAGGGCCCCACTGTGCCACCCCTTGCCGCTCGCCCCAGGGATTTGCTGGCCATGGAGACCAGGGATGTCAGCAGCAGCTATCCCCACCCCACTGAATATTGTAACTGAGACCTAGCCTTGATGTTAAAGCAAAATATGTTGTTCCCAGATGGCTTTGGAGGGAATGCGTGGCTCCTGTCAGCCTCCGGTCACTCTGCCGTGCTGCCCAAAGGACACACCTCCTCCTGCCCATCACAAGAACTGTGTGGCAAAGTGCCTTGGTCTGTCTCGGGGCACAAATCTAGGGGGAGAAATTTGGGGCATCGTGCCCCACAGGGGCTGGCAGGGCGGAGCCGGCCCCATCTCCCCTGCAGCGGCCAGCAGCCAACTGCCCAAAGCCACAGCCGTCCTGCAGCCGCTTGCAGTCGATGACAAATTGGTCACGTGCAGTTGTTCTTCAAGCTTGTCAGAGTGGAAAATCCCTGGGCATTTAGGTTAGGGAAAGCGGCAGGTTTGGAGGGAGCTGGTTGGCTCTGGTCAATACTTGGGATGATATTGTGACTGTTCTCTACTGCTTGTTGGGATTTTTTCCAAGTGGAAAAAGCCTTAAGTGTGCTGCTTGACAGCAGGTGACCAGGAGCCAGCAGTGGCCGAGGTGGCCACGAAGGCCAAGAGAATCCTGGCTTGGATCAGCCAAGGGGTGGCCAGCAGGAGCAGGGAAGGGATGGTCCCCCTGCACTAGATGCTGGGGAGGCCACACCTCAACTCCGGGTTCAGCTTTGGAACCCTCAGTGCAAGATAGACACTGAGGGGCTGGAGCATGTCTGGAGAATGGTGTGGAGCTGGGGAAGAGTCTGGAGCCCAGGGTTTCTGTGAGCAGCTGAGGGACCTGGGGCTGTGTAGCCTGGAGAAGAGGAGGCTGAGAGGAGACCTCATCGCTCTCTGCAGCTCCCGGAAAGCTGTTTGTGCTGAGTTGGACGCTGGTCTCCACTCTTAAGTAACCAGTGAGAGAACAGGAAAAAAGGGCCTCAGGTTGTACCAGGGGAGGTTTAGACTGAAAATCCAAAGAGTTTCATTCGCCAAAAGAGTTCTCAGGCTCTGGCAGAGGCTGCCCAGGGAAGTAGTGGAGTCTCCATCCCTGAAGGTGTTTGAAAGCCATGTGGATGTGTTGTTGGGGACATGGTCTAGTGCTGGGCTTGGCAGTGTTAGGCTTAGGGTTAGACTCAAAGAGCTTCAAGATCTTCATCAACTTCAACACTTCTGTGAATACCTGAGGCATGGGGTGGTGCTTCACAAGGGCCGAGCATGGAACAACAAAAATGCTTGTTCTGAGTTGGTGCACAAGTTTATTTCAACTGCACAATATACTTAAGTGGCATTTCAAAAATTACTCACCCTGTGGAGCAGCAAGGAGAGGTTGCTGAAAGCTGAGAGCATCACCTGGGAACCTGGACAGTAGCAACAGAAGCAGCACTTGGGAAATCCCAGAGCAGAGGTTATTCCATAGAAGAGGGCACAGGTATTTCTGCATGGCGGGGAAGATGCCCAAGGGAAAGAGTTCAGCTCTGGGGCAACTTGATGTCCAGTGCCGCAGGCTCCTCAGGTGCTCCTCACAGGACACGCCCTCCAGCCTTCTCACCACCTTACTTGCCCCCATCCTGACACCTTCAAGCACCTTACCAGCCTTCTCAAACGACACCGTCTGACCGGCACACAGTGCTCGAGGGGAGGCTGCAGCAACGCCAAACTCAGCAGTCACCACCCTTGACAACTCATGCTACGTTTGATGCACCCCATTAGGACGTTCGCCCTCTCACCTGCCAGGACATTCAGCTGGCTCCCACCGGGCTGCTGCCCACCAGCCGCCCACATCCTTCTCCACGGGGCTGATTTCCAGCCACTCCTCTCCCAGCTTTATCCTTGTGCCTGGCGTGAACAAATCCCACATGCAGAATCCAGCATTTGTTCCCCTTCCACTTCATGTCAGTGACGGTGGATGTCCCAGAGCAGGAGTTTCTCCATTGGAGAAGGCATGTGTGTTTCTGCCAGGGGAGAAGGGGATCCAATGGAAATACTTCAGCTCTTTGATACCTGGTGCTGCAGCACTCCCAGTACCTCACTGGGATCAATTCCCATGACAAATGGGATGCCATGCTGCCCTAGCAGGATATTCCAGCTGCAAAAGCAGTTAGGTTCATCCTTGGCTCAAAGCAGCGCTCTCCATGGAAAGAAAAAGGACTTTGTAGAACGTGTTCTCCCTCCTGCTTCCATTTGCCAAGTGGCGCGTGCCACACTGTGATGTCACAATGAGGGGACCCAGGCATCGCAGTGACCAGGAGGCACTTGTCGTGGTGCTGCCCAGGCACCGAGGCTTCAGACGCCGCAGTCCTTCGTCCCGCTGACAGGCAGGACTCAGTCTCGCTGCTCAGGGAGAGGGCCGAGGCTCCAAGCTTTACCCGAGCTCAGCAATGAGACGTAACATGAAGTCACCTTCACCGGACTCCTCCTCTGACTCGGGGGAACCAGCCTGTGCCGGTTTACGAGGAGTCAGCACCACTTCTCCCTGCACCTTCCTGAAGAAGCTCTGGGAGATGGTCACCAGCCCTCGCTTCCAGTCACTCTGGTGGGGAGGCAACGGACACTGGTTGGTGATCGCCGAAAATATGTTTGAGAAGGGAGTGCTGAGGAAGAAAGGACCACACAGGGTTTTTGGAAGCGAGTGCATGGCAGGCTTTATCGCCCAGCTTTCCCTCCATGGATTCAACCAAGTGGCAGAACATTCTCGCATCTCTCTCTCTGTTGGGGAGCTGCAAGCAATGACAGCAGCAGGACAGACTCTGGGCAGGGTAAGATGGTTCCTCTCTCTCAAAAGAGTCCTCAGGAAAGTCGGTTGGGTGAGGGCCCCATGCGATAAATAGACCTTTCCCAGGCAGCTAGTGAGGATGGGGATGGAGCAGACGCACCAGTTTGGTCTCAGGGTCATGGTGAGGAATTCTCCATGCAGGAATTTGCAGGTACAGAAGCACTGACCAGAGGGATTTGGTTAGGGATTAGAAACACCATCACAGTCCCATCGCTCGGGGCTCTTTTCCTGCTGACTCTGCATCTGGCTGGACCAAGGGTTTCATTCTTCTTGTGGCATCTGCTGAACGATGACGAGACACACGTCAGCATCACGTTATTCCGGACATGACCACTGCACGATGAGGGGGCTGAAAACCAGTGGTATTTGAGGTTCTCCCTCAGTTCTCAGGCTTGGGAAAACTTTGTTTCTTTGCTCCCAAATGCTGAGAACTCCAGTGTGCTCATTCCTTAAAGAACCTCAATCCAAACATTTGATTCAGGAGAACCTGGAGTTATCCAAGGTCCCAGGGAGCCCTTTGTCACAGCCACGCATGTCTTTCCTGCTGCAAAGGCTTGTCTAGGGAGTCTTGGGTTTTCCCTTTCCGAAAACGATGGCACTGACTTGTCTCCTTTGTGTTCTGCAGCTGCACTTCTTCTACAGCCCCTTCTTCCAGAGAGATCAGCCCCACCTCCTCAGGATGTGCACGGAATGCCCTGGGGAAAGAGAGCGAGCCCCGGCTGCAGCCCCACGGAGCCCTAGGCAGGGGGGCAAACGCACAAGAAAGAGAAGGGGTGATGCTCTGGCGACAGCAGGAGGTGCAGAGGAGGAGAATGGACCCCAGGCCTGTGCAGCCTCCAATGTCACAGCAACCAATGCATGGGCTGACCCCGATGCCCCAAGCACCAGTGCTGGTCCATCACCAGCCAGACGTCGCCGCAGACACAGCCCCGATGGAGGTCAGGAGGCGGCTCGGGCTGGTCCTTCCCATCCACCCCAACGCCGCTCTCCTCCTGCCCCACTCTTCATTGGGCCCCCTCCACGACCCGACTGGTGGCCCAGGCCCGATGCTGGGCAGGGGCCCGGGAACGGCCTGCTTCCATTCCGCCCCCCAGGGCTTGCGGGGGATGGACCAGCAGCACCTGCTGCCGCTCCCCGGCCAACACCACCGCACCGCCCCGCTCCGATCTTCCGCCACTGCCCAACCTGCTCCTGTCCACCCAACCCCCGGCCTGCCCGCCAAGGGGATGGACGGTAGTCGGGGCTGGACAGCAGGAATCTTGGGAAGTGATTGGCATTGTCTAGGTAGAAACATGTTAGTGTAGGAATAAGTAACAAAATGTTGTTTGTTTTCAATAATAAATTTTTCAAGTTACGTTTTTGTCATGAGCCTGCAGTGTTGCATGTGGTTGTTGTGACTTGAGGGCAGGATTCAGGGATGAACCGTGTGAACCCCATTGTTTTGCCCTCGCACCATGGATTTATCCGGTTCAGATCCCGTTCCCTCGAGCAGATCAACATTCCTTCTCAGCCTGGTGTCACCTGCATTCTGACTGAGGGAGCACATGGTCTTCTCATCCAGGTCACCGATAAAAGAGGTTAAATATCGAGCCCTGGGGACACGGCTTGTGACCATCTCTCAATGGATTTAACTCCATTCACTCTCTGGCCTCAGACAACCAGCCACTTTTGTAACAAGCCAAGGGAACATCCACCCAAGCCTGGAGCACCCGGGCTGCCACAATCCCATCCCTTTCCTCGTCTAATTGTTTTAAATCAATGGGGATTTTTGCAAGTTCTGCTATGTTGAATCTCTGCTGTTACACAGGGTTAAGCAGAGCTGGACCTTGCTCCCAAGAGGGAGCACAAGAGGTTTCTCCTCCCCTTATTCCACTGCTTGCTTTTTAAGCTTCATAGAACATTTTGCGCTTTTCACCCCCCTGGAGCATGTGGATGGCTTTGCTTGTGGCTCTGGCTTTCCCGATGGAGCCGCAGAGGAAGGAGGGATGAAGGCAGGCATCACCCTTGCAGCACCTCATCCTCTTGCAGCCTTCGACCCCAAACCCAGGTCGAGTGGAGGGAACCAATTAGAATAACAGAATGACAAAATCACAGAATAACCAGGTTGGAAGAGACCCACTGGATCGTCGAGTCCAACCATTCCCACCAATCCCTAAACCATGCCCATAAGTACCTCATCCACCCTCATCTTAAACACCTCCAGGGACGGTGAGTCAACCACCTCCCTGGGCAGACTGTTCCAGTGCCTAACCACCCTTTCCGTGAAGAATTTTTCCTTATCTCAAGCCTAAATCTCCCCTGGCGGAGCTTGAGGCCATTCCCTCTCATCCTGTCCCCTGTCACTTGGCAGAAGAGGCCAGCTCCCTCCTCTCCACAACCTCCCTTCAGGGAGTTGTAGAGAGTAATAAGGTCTCCCCTCAGCCCCCTCTTCTCCAGGCTAAACAACCCCAGCTCTCTCAGCCGCTCCTCATAGGATTTGGTCTCCAGCCCCTTCACCAGCTTCGTTGCTCTTCTCTGGACTCGCTCCAGAGCCTCAACATCCTTCTTGTGGTGAGGGGCCCAGAACTGAACACAGTACTCGAGGTGCGGTCTCACCAGTGCCGAGTACAGAGGGAGAATAACCTCCCTGGACCTGCTGGTTACGCCGTTTCTGATACAAGTCAAGATGCCATTGGCCTTCTTGGCCACCTGGGCACACTCTTGGCTCATGTTCAGTTCGTTGTCAACCAACACTCCCAGGTCCTTCTTGTCCTGGCAGCTTTCCAGCCAGGCTTCTCCTAGTCTGTAGCTCTGCTTAGGGTTGTTGTGCCCCAAGTGCAGGACCCGACATTTGGCCTTGTTAAACCTCCTGCCGTTGGTCTCTGCCCAGCAGTCCAGCCTGTTCAGGTCCCTTTGCAGAGCCTCCCTAGCCTCCAGCAGATCTACACTTCCACCCAGCTTGGTGTCATCTGCAAACTTGCTAAGAGAGCACTCGATGCTTTCATCCAGGTCATTGATAAAGACATTAGACAGGACTGGACCCAGGACTGAGCCCTGGGGAACCCCACTTGGAACTGGCCTCCAGCTGGATTTAAATCCATTTACCACCACCCTCTGGGCCCAGTCATTCAACCAGTTTTTCACCCAGGAGAGTGTGCACCCGTCCAGGCCAGAGGCCGACAGTTTCCAAAGCAGAATGCTGTGAGAAACTCTATCAAAGGCTTTCCAAAATCCAGGAAGACCACATCCACAGCCTTTTCCTCGTCCAAGAGTTTAGTCAGTCGGTCATAGAAGGTGATCAGATTACTCTGGCAAGACCTGCCTTTCACGAACCCGTCTTGACTGGGCGTGATCACGCGGTTCTCTTGCAAGTGCTTCTTGATAACACTCAAGATCACCCGCTCCATGACTTTCCCCGGTACCGAGGTCAGACTGACAGGCCTGGAGTTCCCCGGATCCTCCCTGAACCCCTTCTTATAGATGGGCACGACATCAGCCAGCCTCCAGTCCAGCGGAACCTCCCCAGTCATCCAGGACTGTTGGAAGATGATGGAAAGGGGTTTGGCCAGCACATTCACCAGTTCCCTCAAAACTCTTGGGTGGACTCCATCCAGGCTCATGGAGTTGTGGGCATCTAGCCGGGCAAGCAAGTTTCTAACCACCTCCTCTCGGACCCTGGGAACCTCATACTTCTCTTCCAGCCCCTGGAGTTGTGCACAGAGGGGACAATTTTCCTTACTGTTAAAGACTGAGGCAAAGTAGGCATTGAGCACTTCAGCCTTGTCTTCGTCCCCTGTTACTCTTGTTCCCTCTGCATCTACTAGGGACTGGAGATTCTCCCTAGCCCTCCTTTTGCTGTTGACGTATTTGTAGAAAGACTTTTTGTTGTCTTTCACAGTCTTGGCCAATCGCATTTCTAGTTGGGCCGTAGCCCTCCTGATTTTTTCCCTGCACGTTCTCACTTCCTCCCTATAGTCCACCCAGGATGCCTGCCCCTTCCTCCAGAGGTCGTAGACCCTCTTCTTCCTATTGATGTCTCTCAGGACCTCCATACTCAACCATGCTAGTTTCTTACCCCGCCGGGTACTTTTCTGGAACTTGGGGACAGCTTTGTCCTGAACTGCTAGGAGTTCCTTCTTGAAGAGCGTCCAGCCCTCATGGACACCTTTGCCCTCAAGGAGCGCCTCCCATGGGACTTTTCCCACCAGCCTTCTGAACAGTCCAAAGTCTGCTCTCTGAAAGTTGAGGGCGACTCTTCTGCTAACCTCCACCTTCTTCATCTCACCCTGCACCAAGAACTCTATCATCTCATGATCGCTTTGCCCCAAGCGTCCTCCAACCTTCACATCCCCCACCAGTCCTTCTCTGTTCGCAAACAGCAGGTCCAGGAGGGCACCGTCCCTTGTCAGTTCGCTCACCAGCTGTGTGAGGGAGTTGTCTTCCACACACTCCACGAACCTCCGGGACTGCTTCCTCTCTGCTGTATTATACTCCCAGCCTATATCTGGGAAATTGAAGACTCCCACAAGGACTAGAGGTAGCGATCTTGAGACTACACTCAGTTGTTTGTAGAAGAGCTCATCAGCTGCTTCTTCTTGGCTGAATTAGCCACAGATTTGGGTGGCAATATATAACCTGGGGTTTCTCTGCTGCTGGCAATGCACCCAGAAAGTCTGGGAAGGGCCCCACTGTGCCACCCCTTGCCGCTCACCCCAGGGATTTGCTGGCCGTGGAGACCAGGGATGTCGGCAGAATCTTCCATTTTCCCTCGTCCAAGAGTTTAGTCACTTGGTCAGACAAGGTGATCAGATTACTCTGGCAAGACCTAACACTAACTCTAACCCTAACCCAAACCTAACACTAACACTAACCCTAACCCTAACCTTAACCCTACCCTAACCCTAACCCTAACACTATACCTAATGTTAAATCTAACCCTTACCCAAACCCTAACACTAGCCCTAACCCTAAAACTAACTCTATCCCTAACCCTAACTCTAACCTCTAAACCTAATTTTAACCCTAACCTTGACCCTAAACCGAATCCTAAACCTAACCCTTCCCCTAACCCTAACCCTAACCGTAACCCTAACCCTAACCCTAACACTAATCCCTAGCACTAACCCTAACCCTAGCTATAACCTTAACACTTAATCCCTAACCCCTACCACTAATATTAACCCCCTAACCCTAAACTTATACTTAATCCTAATCTAAACCCTAACCCTAACACTCACCCTAACCCCAAACTCTAACCAATAAACATAACACTTAACCATAACTCTAACCCTTATCCTAATTGTGAGCCTACTCTAAATCTAAACATAAATCTAACATGAACCCTAACCATAAACCTTACCCTAACCCTAGCCTTAAAACATAACACTATCTCTAACCCTAATCCTCACCCCTAACCCTAACACTAACCTTAACCCTAACCCTAATCCCTAACCGTAACACTAACTATAACCCTAACCCTAAGCCAAGCTCTATAACTCACCCTAACCCCTAACCCTACACATAAACATAACACTTAACCATAAATCTAACCCTTATCCTAATGGTGGCCAGACACTAAAGCAAAACATAAATCTAACCCTAACCATAAACCTAACGCTAACCTTAAACTATAACCCTAACCCTAAACTTCACCCCTAAACCTAACCCTAAACCTAACCCTAACCCTTACCACCCACCCTAACACCAAAACGTAAACCTAACCATAACCCTAACCCTAAAGCTAACCCTAATCAAAACCTAACACTAACCCGAAACCTAACACCTAACCCTAACACTAACCCTAATATTGACACTAATCCTAACCCTAATCCTAAATCTAACCATTACACTTAGCTCTAACACCTAACCCTAACACCAATATTAAACATAATTCAACTCTAACATTAACCCTAACCCTAAACCACAACACTCACCCTAACCCTAACCCTAAACCTAACCCTAACGCTAACCCTAAACCTAACCCGTACCCGAAACTAAACACTAGCTCTAACCCTAAACTAGCCCTATCCCTAATCCTAACCCTAACCCCTAAACCTAACCTTAACACTAACCCTAACCCTAACCCTAATCCTAATTCTAACCCGAACCCTAAAACTAACCCTAACCCTAACCATAACCATAACTGTAACCCCTAACTCTAACCATAAAAAAACACTAACCCTAACCCTAACATCCTAAGTCTATCCCTATCCATAACCCTAATACAAACCCTAACCCTAAACATAACTCTTAACCCTAACCCTAACACTAAACCTAATAATAACCCTTTTTCTACAACTAAAGTATAATCCTAAACCTAAGCCTAACCAAATTTCTAACCCAAAATGTAAGCTTAACCTGAAACTTAGTCCAAACACTAAACCTTGCCCTAAACAATAACCCAAAAAATAACACTGACCCTAATAAAAAAACTAACAGAAACCCCTAACCCCTAAACATAACAAGTATCCTGAACACATAAACAAAACACTTAACCATAACTCGAACCCTTATATAATGGTGGGCCCACACTAAACCTAAACATAAATCTAATACTAACCCTAAACATAAACCTAAGCCTAAACCTAAACCAAAAACTAACACTAAATCTAAACCATACCCCAACCCTAACACTAACCCTAACCCTAACCCTAACCCTAACCCTAACCCATAAATATAACACTTAAAAATTACTCTAACCCTTGTCCTAATGGTGGGCCCACCCTAAACCTAAACATAAAGCTAACCCTAACCCTAACTTTAAACCCTAACTATAACCCTAACCCTAACCATTACCCGTAACCTTACCCGTAACTCTAACCCTAACACTAACACTAACCCTAACCCTAACACTTAACTCTAACCCGTAAATATAACCCTAATCGTAACCCTAACCCGAACCATAACACTAACCCTAAATATAACCCTAAACCTAAACCTAACACTAACCCTAACCCTAAAACTTACCTTAAACCTAAACCCTAAATTGAACCCAAACACTAATCTTAACCCTAACCTTAATCTAAATGACCTTAAGCATAATGGTATAAACCTAACCCTAACCCTAACCCTAAAGGAACACTAACCCTAAACCTAACACTAAAACTTGCCCTAATCACTAATCCTAACCCTAACTCAAACCCTAATACAAACACTAACAAAAACCCCTAACCCCTAATCCTAATCCCTAAAACTGACCAATAAACATTACACTTAATCATAACTCTAACCCTTATCCTAATGGTGGGCCCTCCCTAAACCTAAACATATCCCTAACAAAACACCTAACCCTAACCAAACCCTAAACCTAAACCTAACCATAACTCTAACACTAACTCTAATGACCCTACCCCTATCCTTAAACCTAACCCTAACCCCTAAACCTAACACTAACTCTTAACCTGACCCTAAACCCTAACATTAACCCTTACCCTAACACTACACCTAACCATAACCCCTAAACCTAAACCTAACTTGAAACGTAACCCAAGCCTAACCCTAATCCTACCCATATCCTTAACCCCTAACCACAACCCTAACCATAACCTGAACCCTAAACCTAACCCTAACTCTAACCATAAACCTAACCCTAACCCTAACCCTAAACCTAAACCTAACGACTCTAACTCTAAACCTAATCTTAACCTTACCCTAATCCTAAAGCCCTAACCCTAACCCCAACACTAACTCTAATCCTAACACTTTTTCTACAACTAAAGTCTAATCCTACATTTTACCTTAATCTCTAACTCAGAAACTAACCCTACCCTGAAAATTAATCCTTACACTAAAACTTGCCATAAACACTAAACCCAACACTAACACTAATCCTAATCCAAACACTAACACAAAACCATAACTGTTAACCTTAACCCCTAAACCTAATCCATAAACATAACACTTAAATATAACTCTAATCCTTATCCTAATGGTGGGCCCACCCTAAACCAAAACATAAATCTAACCCTTACCCTAACCCTGACCGTAACCCTAAATCCTAACCCTAACACTAACATTAAACCTAACCCTAACCCTAACCCCCAACCCTAACACAAACCCTAACCATAACCCTAACCCAAATGACCCTAAGCCTAATGGCCTAAACCTAACACTAACCCTAAACATAATATCACAATTACCCTGATTCGAAACATACACTAGCCCTAACCCAAACCCTAACCCTAACACTTACCCATAAACCTAACCCTGACACTAAGCCTAAACATACCGCTAACCTTAACACTAACACTAACACCAACAGCTAACTCTAACCCTAACCCTAACCGTAACCCTAAACCTAACACTAACCCACACAATAACCCTAACACTAACACCTAACTCTAATCCAAACCCTAACCCTAACCCTAACCATAATCCAAATGAACATAATCTTAAAGGAGTAAATCTAATCCTAACCCCAAAGGCACACTAACCCTAACCCTAAACTAAACCCTTATTTTAATTATGGACAAACCTTAACACTAAATCTAACCATAACACTAACCCCCTAACCCTATCCCTAATCCAAATTCAAACCCTAACACTAACACAAACCATAACCCTAAACATAACTCTTAACCCTAACCCTAACACTAACCCTAATCCTTACCCTTATGCTACAACTAAAGTCTAATCCTAAACCTAAACCTAACCTTAATCTCTAACCCAAAAAACTAAGCCTAACCTGAAACTTAATCCTAAACCTTGCCATAAACATTAAACACAACTCTAACAAAAATCCTAACCCAAACACTAACACAAGATCCTAACCTTTAACCCTAACACCTAACCCTAAAAATAACCCTAACCCTATCCCCTAACCCTAAACTTAACCCTAACTATAACACTAAACATAACTCCTAACCCTAGCACAAACCCTAACTCTAACCCTAAACATAACCCTAACCCTAAACCTTAACTTAACCCTAACCCTAACCATAACCCTAAACCAAATGAACCTAAGCTTAAAGGCCTAACACTAACCCTAACCCTAATGGCACAATAACCCTAACCCGAAACTCACACTAGCCCTAACCCTAACCATAACCCTAACTCCTAACTTTAACCATAACCCTAACGCTAACAATAACCCTAACGCTAAACCTAATCCGAAAACTAACCCTAACCCTAACACTCTAACCATTAATCCTAAACCTAGCACTAACACCTAACCCTAAAACTAAACCTTACCATAATACTAAACATAACCATAACCATAATCCTAACCCTAACACCTTACTCTAACTACTAACCCTTACAGTAACCAACCCCAACCCTAACCCTAACACTAACCCTAACCCCTAACCCCAACCGTAACACTAAGCCTTACCCTAAACATAACACTAACCCTCACCAATAACCCTAACCCTAACCAAACCCTAACCTTAACTCTAAACCTAACCCTAAACCTAACCCTAATCCCTACCACTAACCCTAACCCTAACACTAACCATAATCCTAACACTAGTGAGCCTAAACCTAACACTAACCTAACCACTAACCTTAAATCTAACTCTAACCCTAACCCTAAACCTAACCACTAACCTTAAATCTAACCCTAACCCTAACCCTAACCCTAACCTTAACGCTAACCCTAACCATAACCCTAATAACCCTAAACCTAACCCTAACACTAATACTAACCTTAACCCCCTAACTCTATCCCTAACCCTAACCCTTACACTACCCCTAACCCCTGACCCTAAACTTAACCAAAACCCTAACCTTAACCCTAACCCTAACTCTACCCCTAACCCAAGAACTAATCTTTAACATAAACTTAACATAAACCCTAACTCTAACCACTAACCCTAACCCCTAAACTTAACCCTAACCAGAATCCTAACCCTAACCCTAAACATAACTCTTAACCCTAACCCTAATCCAAACCCTGATTCTACAACTAAAGTCTGATTCTACAACTAAAATCTAATCCTACACCTAAATCTAACCTTAATTTCTAACTAAAAAAAATGCCTAACGTGAAACTTAATCCTATCCCTAAACCTTGCCCTAGACACTAAACCCAAAAATAACACTAACCCTAATCCAAACACCTACACAAAACATTAACCCATAACCCTAACCCATAAATATAGCGCTTAACCATAACTCTAACCCTTATCCTAATGGTAGGCCCACCCTAAACCTAAACATAAATTTAACCCTAACCCTAACCCAACTGACCCTAAGTCCAATGGCCTAACCTTAACCCTAACCCTAACACTAATGGCACACTAATAATAATCCAAACCTAAACGTAACCCTAACTCTAAATCTAAAACTAAGACTAACCATAACCACCTAAACCTAACCCTATCCTTAACCCTAATCCAAACCCTAAATCTAAGCCTAACCACTCCTCTAACCCTAACCCTAACCATAAAAAACCTAAACCTTACCCTAATCAAAACACCAACACTAACCCCCTAAACATAACACTATCCCTATCCCTAATTCAAATCCTAACCCTAAACATAACGCTTAACCTTAACACTAACACTAACCCTAATCCTAACCCTTATTCTACAACTAAAGTCTAATCCAAAACCTAAACCTAACCTTAATCTCTAACACGAAAAATAAGCCTACCCTTAAACTTAATGTTAGCCCCAAACCTTGCCCTAAACACTAACATCAACACTAACACTAACCCTAATCCAAACACTATAACAAAACAAAAACTCCTAAACCTAACACCTAACCCTAACCCATAAACATAATACTTAACTGTAATTCTAAACATTATCCTAAGAGTGCACCAACCATAACCCTAAAGATAAACGTAACCCTAACCCTAACACTAACCTTAACTTTAACCCTAAACCCTACCCTAACACTAACACTTATCCTAACCCCTAACCTTAACCCTAACCATAACCATAACCCTAACATTAAGCCTAATCCTAAACCAACCCTAACACTAACCCTAATCCTAACACCTAACAATAACAATATCCCTAACACTAACACAAACCCTAACCCTAACACTAACACCTAAATCTAACAATTAACCCTAACCCTAACCCTGATCCAAACCTAACCCTAACCCTCACCCTAACCCTAACCCTAACCCTAACCCTAACTCTAACCTTAACAAACCTAAACCTATCAATACCCCCTAACCCTAAGACTAACCTTAACCCTAACCCTAACACCAACCCTAACCCAAATGACCCTAAGCTTAATGGCCTAACCCTAATCCTAATGGCACACTAACCCTATCCCAACCCTAACCATAACACTAACCCTAACTCTAACCATAACACTAACACTTACCCCCTAACCCTAACCATATCCCTAACACTAATCCAAACCCTAACCCTAAATATAACTCTTAACCCTAACCCTAATACTAACACTAATCCTAATCCTTATTCTACAATTAAAGCCTAATCCTAAACTTAAACCTAACCTTAATCTCTAACACAAAAAAGAAGCCAAACCTGAAACTTGATCCTAGCCCTAAACCTTACACTAAAAACTAACCCTAACACTAAAAATAACCCTAATCCAAACACTAACACAAAACCCTAACTCCTAACCATAACCCCTAACCCCAACCCAATAAACATAATATTTAACTATAATTCTAACCCTTATCCTAATGGTGAGCCCACCCTAAGACTAAACATAAATCTAAACCTAACCCTAAACCTAACACTAAACCTAACTTTAACCCTAAACCTAACCCTAACATTAACACTAACGCTAAACACAATCCTTAACCCTAACCCTAAGCTAACCATAACCCTAAGACTAAATCTAACCCTAAACCAACCCTAATCCTAACCCTAACCCTAAACCTAACACAAACCCTAACACCTAACTATAACCTTTAACTTTAACCCTAACCCTGACAGAACCCTAACCGTAACCATAACCCTAAACCTAACGACCCTAACCCTAAACCTAACCATAACCATATCCCTAACGCTAAACCTAACCATAACCATATCCCTAACCCAACCCCAACCCAAACTCGAACACTAACACCTACCCTAACAATAACCCTAACCCTAATGCTAACAATGACCCTAAGACTAACTCCTAACTCTAACCTCTAACCCTAATCCTAACCCAAACTTAACTCTAATCCTAACCGTAACCCTTACCCTTAACCCTAAACCCAAACCTAACATTAACCTTACCCTTAACCCTAACCCTGATGACCTTAACAATAACATTTACTCTAACCCTAAATATAACCCTAAAACCTAACCCTAAAATTAACACTAAGCCTAACCATAAACCTTAACCCTAACCCTAACCGTAACTCTGAACCTAACCCTAACCCAAATCTAACCCTAAACCGAACCCTAACACTAAATATAAAACTAACAATAACCCAACCCTAACCCTAACCCTAATATTATCCCTAGCACTAAACCTTTACCCTAACTTTAACCCTAACACCTAACATTAACACTAACCCTAGCTGTAACACTTACCGTAACCGTAACCCTAACCCTAACTCCTAATCCTAACCATAACCCTTATCCTAACCTTAACCCTAACACTAACCCAAACCCCCTAACCTTAACCATATAACTAACCCCAATACAAAACCTAACCCTAAATATTATTCTTAACTCTAACCCTAACAGAAACCCTAATCCTATCCCTTATTTTACAACTAAAGTCTAATCCTAAATCTAAACCTAATATTAATCTCTAACCCAAAAACTAAGCCTGACCTGAAACTTAATCCAAGCCCTAAACCTTGCCCTAAACACTAGACACAATACTAACACTAACCCTAATCCAAACACTAACACAAAACCCTAAACATTAACCCTAACCCATTACATAACACTTAACTAGAATTCAAACCCTTATCCTAAAGGTGGGACCACTTTAATCCTAAACATAAATCTAACCCTAATACTAAACCTAAGCCCAACAGTAACCCTAACTTTAACTATAAACCTAACCGTAACCCTAAAACTAACACTAACACCTAAAACTTACGTTAACCCTCACCCTAAACCAAACCTAATCCTATCCCTAAACCTAACCCTAATATTAATCCTAAACCTAAACGTAAACCTAAACCTAACCTTAAACCAAACAATAACCATAACCCTAACACTAACACTTTATTCTAAACCTAACCCTAAACCTAACCAAAACCCTAACAACTAACAATAAACATAACCTTAACCCTAAACTTAACCCTAACCCTAACCCCTAATCCTAAATTAAACCCTAAACCAAACCCTAACCCCTACCCTAACCCTAAATTTAACCCTAACCCTAATCCTAACACCTAACCCTAACCCTAACCCTAAACCTAAACAATAATCCTAACCCTAAACCATAACCCTAAGCCTAACACTAAATCTTAACTCTAAACCTAACCCTAACCCTAAACCTAAACCATAAATCTAAGCCTAACCCTCACCCTAACACTAACACCTAACTCTAATCCAAACCCTAACCCTAACCATAATCCAAATGAACCTAATCCTAATGGCCTAAACCTAACCCTAGCCCTAAAGGCACACTAATCCTAACCCTAAACTAAACCCTTATATTAATTATGGACCAACCCTAACCCTAAACCTAACACTAACCCTAACCCCTAACCCAGCCCTATCCCTAATCCAAATTCAAACCCTAACCCTAACACAAACCCTAACCTTAAACATAACTCTTAACCCTAACCCTAACACTAACCTTAATCCTAACCCTTATGCTACAACTAAAGTCTAATCCTAAACCTAAACCTAACCTTAATCTCTAACACAAAAACTAAGCCTAACCCGAAACTTAATCCTAAACCTTGCCATAAACATTAAACACAACTCTAACACAAACCCTAATCCAAACAGTAACACAAAAGCCTAACCTTTAACCCTAACACCTAACCATAACCCATAAACATAACACTTAACCGTAACTCTAACCCTTATCTAAATGGTGGCCCCACCCTAAACTAAAACATAAATCTGACCCGAACCCTAACCATAAACCTAACCCTAACACTAACCCAAATGACACTAAGTCAAATGGCCTAACCTTAACACTAACCCTAACCCTAATGGCACATTAACCCAAATCCCACCTTAACCATAAACCTAACCCTAAGCCTAACCATAATCCCAACCCCCTAAATCTAACTCTAACCCTAACCCTAACACTTAGCCTAAACCTAATCCTAACTCAACCTTAACCCTAACCCTAACACCTAAACCTAACCCTAACACTAATCCAAAATCTAACACTAATCCTAAAATTAACACTAACCCTAACCCCTAACCCTAAACTTAACACTAACGCTAACACTAAACATAACTCTTAACCCTGACCCTAACTCAAACCCTAACTCTAACCCTAAACATAACCCTAACAATGACCCTAACCCTAAACCTTAACCTAACCCTAACCCTAACCATAATCCTAACCCAAATGAACCTAAGCTTAATGGCCTAACACTAACCCTAACCCTAATGGCACACTTACCCTAACCCGAAAACTAACACCAGCCCTAACCCTAACCCTAACACTTACCCTGACACTAAACCTAAACTTAACCCTAACGCTAACCCTAACCCTAACCCTAAACCTAACCCTAACCCTAACCCCTAACATTAGCCATAACCCTAACCCTAACAATAACTATAACCCCCAAACCTTAATCCTATCCCTAACCCCATTCCAAACCCTAACTCTAAACATAACTCTTAACCCTAACCCTAACAATGACCCTAATGCTAAAACTTATTCTACAACTAAAGTCTAATCCTAAACCTAAACCTAACCTTAATTTGTAACTCAAATACTAAGCCTACCATGAAACTTAATCCTAACTCTAAAACTTGCCCTAAACACTAAACACTACACTACACTAACCTTAATCCAAACACTAACACAAAACCCTAACCCTTAACACAAACACCTAACCATAACCCATACACATAACAATAAACCATAACTCTAACCCTTATCCTAATGGTGGACCCTAATCTAAACATATATCTAACCATAACCCCAACCATAAACTTAAATCTAATCCTAACCCAAATGACGTTAAGCTTAATGGTATAACCCTAACCCTAACGCTAATGGCACGTAACGCTAACCCAACGCTAAACATAACCCTAACCCTAACACTAATCCTAAATCTAACCCTTATTCTACCACTAAAATCTAATTCTAAACCTAAACATAACCTTAATCTCTAACCCAAAAACTAAGGTTAACCTGAAACTTAATCCTAACTGTAAACCTTGCCTAAACACTAACCCTAACACTAACACAAACCCTTATCCAAACACTAACACAAAACCCTAACCCCTAACCCTAACCCCCAAAACCTAACCCATAAACATTGCACTTCAGCATAACTCTAAACCTTATCCTAATAGTGGGCCCACCCTAAACCTAAACATAAATCTAACCCTAACCCTAACCCAAGATTAACCATACCACTAAACCTAAACCATAACATTAACATTAACATTAACCCTAACCCCTGACCATAACTCTAACCCTAACCCTAACCCTAAACTTAACCCAGCCCTAACCCTAACACTAACAATAACACTAACCTTAACCGAAAACCTAAACCAACCCTAACCCTAACACTAATGCCTAACCCTAATCCTTACCCTAACTCTAACCCAAACCTAACCCTAACCCTAAACCTATCCCTAACTATAATCCAAACCCTCACTCTGAACATAACTCTTAACCCTAACCCTAACAATAACCCTAATCCGAACCCTTATTCTAAAACTAAAGTCTAATCCTAAACCTAACATTAATCTTAAACTCAAAAACTAAGCCTAACCTGAAACTTAATCCGAACCCTAAAACTTGCCCAAAACTTACACCTAACACTAAAACTAATCGTAATCCAAACACTAACGCAAAACCCTAACTACTTACCCTAACCCCTAACCTAACCCATAAACATAACACTTAACCATAACACTAACCCTTATCCTAATGGTGGGCCCATCCTAAACCTAAATATAAATCTAATCCTAACACTAAACCTAACCCTAACCCAAACACTAACCCTAAACCTAACCCTAACCCTAACCCTAACCCTAACCCTTACTGTAACCTTAACCCTAACACCTAACTCTAACCATAACCCTAACCTTAAATCTAAACTTAACCATACCCTTAACCCTAATCCTAACCCCTTAACCCTAACCTTATACCTAACTCTTTTACAAAGCCTAACCCTAAACATAACTCTTAACCCTAACCCTAAAAATAACCCTAATCCTAACCCTTATTCTACAACTAAAGTCCAATCCTAAACCTAAACCTAACCTTAATCTCTAACCCAAAAACTAAGCCTAATCTGAAAATTAATCCTAATCCTAAACCTTGCCCTAAACACTAACCCCAACACTAACATTAATGCAAACACTAACACAAAACCATAACCCCTAACACTAACCCCTAACCCTAACCCATAAACATAACATTCACCAGAACTCTAACACTTATCCTAATCGTGGGCCCACACTAAACCGAAACATAAATCTAATCCTTACCCTAACACTAACCCAAATGGCCCTAACACTAATTGCCTAACCCTAAAGGGACACTAAACCTAACCCTAAAACTAACCCTTATTTTAATATTGGACAGACCCTAACACTAAACAAGACATTAACCCTAAACCCCTAATCCTAAACCTATACCTAACCCTAACACTAACCCTAAACCTAACCCAACACAAACCCTAACAATAACCCTAAACCGAATCCTAAACCTAGCAAGAAACCTAACCTAAAACTAACCCTAACACTAACATCTAACACTAACTCAAAACTTAACCCTAAACCTAACCTCTAATATTAACCCTAACACTAACCCTAAACCTAACCCTTAACCTTACACTAACAGTAACCCTATACCTAAACCCTAACCCTAACCATAACACTAACAGTAACCCCTAAACCTAACGCTAACATTAAACATAAATGTAACCCTAATATTCACCCTAATCATGACCCCAACCCTAACCACAAAACAAAGCCTAACCCTAACACTAACTCTAACCCCTAAACTTAACCCTAACTTTAACTCTAACTCTAACCATTACCCTAAATCTACCCCTAACCCTACCCATAACCTTAAAAATGACCTTAACCCTATAACTAACCCTAACCCTAATCGTAACACCCAAAGAAGACTGGGGACAATTACGCAAAAATCGAGGTAAAATCGTAAGAAATGTTGTGGCAATTACTTACAATTGGAGGACAATTACCCCACATTTGGGGATAATTAGAGAAAGTCTGGGACATCTGCACAAAATTTGAGGAAAATGACAAGATATTTGGGGACAGTTACTCAAAATTCTGAGACAACTCCCATAAACTCGGGCGCACTTACCCTAAACCCGGGGACTATTACAAGAGGATTTGGGAAAATTACTCAAAATTTGGAGGCAATTTCCCAAGACTTTGGGACAATTTCTCAAACTTTGTGGCAAATTGCCCAAAATTTTGCCGACAATTACCACAAATATTTGGCCACAATTACCTGAAATATGGAGAGAATGACACAAATTTTGGCAAAATTACCCCAAATTTGGAGGCAGTTTTACCCCAAATTTCATAAGGATTATTCAAAATCTGGTGACAGTTATGCAAAATGCGTGGCAAACTACAAGAATTTTAGGGACAATTACCCAACAGTGGGAGACGGTTGCCCAAGATTTTGAGAGAATGCTCCACATTTTGCGGCAGTTACCAAACCTATGAGCACAATTACTCTAAATTTCAGGAAAGGGACCCTAATTTGGGGACAATGATACAAAATTGGATGAAAACGATAAGAAATCTTGTGAAAATGACTCAAAATTTGGTGACAGTTACCCCAAATCCGTGGACAATTAACAAAATTTGGAGAAAATGTCCATCGTTTTGAGATAGCTCCTCAAAACTGGGGGGGTAATTACCCGAAGTTTGCGCATAATTTCCCGAAATTTGGAGACAGTTACCAAAAATTTGAGGAGTATTACCCAAAATTGGGAGAGAATTACTCAAAATTTGATAGCAATTAAAACAAATTTGGAGAGAATGACTCAAAATTTGGTGACAATTATCCAACAAGGTGGGGACAATTACTAAAAATGTGGGCAAAGTTACCAAAAATTTTGAGGCAATAACCCCAAATTGGGTGAAAATTATCCGACATTTGGGGACAATTATCCACCAGTTGGGGACAAATACACCTAATTTGAGGAAAATTATTAGACATGTTGGGCCAATTACCCAAAATTTGGAGAGAGTTACTCAGGATTTGGGGACAATGACCCAAATTTGGAGACAATTGCTGAAATTTGGGAAAACGACAGAAAATTTGGGGACAATTACTAAAAATTGAGGCAAAATGACCCCCTATTTAGGGACAATTTCCCCACATTTGTCAAAAACGACACACCGTTTGGAGACAATTACGCCAAAATGGGAGACAATTACTTAGAATTTGGGGTCAATTACCCAACGTTTGGTGACAATTTCCCTCCGTAGGAACACAACTATCAAAACTGTAGAGACAAATACACGAAACTTGTGGAAGATTTTAATGACTTGAATCACCATTGCCCATAACTTGGAGACAAATTAGAAGACAATTACTCAAAATTTGGTTACAGTTACTGAGAATCTGGGACAATTACACAAATTTTTGGGAAAATGACACAAAATTTGTGGGAAGATACACACAATTTTGAGACAATGCCTAAGAATTTGGCAAAACGCCTCAACAATTTGCGACGATTATTACAAATCTGGGGCTAATGACTCAAAACCTGGCTGGCGACGATTACTAGAAGTTTTTAGGCAGTTATTTCAAATTGGTGCACAATTACTGAGTAATTGGGAGTAATGACCCCAAGTTTGGAGGAAATGACTTAAAATCTGGGGACAATTACCCAAATTTGGGGACAATTACCCCAAATGTGGAGACAACACCCTAACCCTAACCATAAAACACTAAGCCGAAACCCAACTTCAATTTTTGGACACTTACCCAAACTCTGGAGATAATTCCTCAAAATTACGTAAACTATTGCGTAAAATTGGAGGACAATTACCCAAGAGTTTGAGACAATTACCCCAAACTGGGAGACAATTGCCCAACATTTGGAGAAGATGACTCAAAATAGTCTGACATTTACCTCGATTTGGGGGAAATCACCCAGGCTTTGGAGAAAATGATGCAAGATTTGGGGACAATTACACAAAATTGGTCGAAAATTACGCCTGATTTTGAGACGACCGTCCAGATTTTGCTGGCAAATACCCCAAATCTGCAGACATTTACTCTAAACTTGAGGAAAATTACCCGAGACTGGGGACAATTATACAAAAATCGAGGTAAAATCATAAGAAATGTTGTGGCAATTACTTAAAATTGGAGGACAATTACCCCACATTTGGGGATAATTAGAGAAAGTCTGGGACATCTGCACAAAATTTGAGGAAAATGACAAGATATTTGGGGACAGTTACTCAAAATTCTGAGACAACTCCCATAAACTCGGGCGCACTTACCCTAAACCCGGGGACTATTACAAGAGGATTTGGGAAAATTACTCAAAATTTGGAGGCAATTTCCCAAGACTTTGGGACAATTTCTCAAACTTTGTGGCAAATTGCCCAAAATTTTGCCGACAATTACCACAAATATTTGGCCACAATTACCTGAAATATGGAGAGAATGACACAAATTTTGGCAAAATTACCCCAAATTTGGAGGCAGTTACCCCAAATTTCATAAGGATTATTCAAAATCTGGTGACAATTACGCAAAATGCGTGGCAAACTACAAGAATTTTAGGGACAATTACCCAACAGTGGGAGACGGTTGCCCAAGATTTTGAGAGAATGCTCCACATTTTGCGGCAGTTACCAAACCTATGAGCACAATTACTCTAAATTTCAGGAAAGTGACCCTAATTTGGGGACAATTATACAAAATTCGATGAAAACGATAAGAAATCTTGTAAAAATGACTCAAAATGTGGTGACAGTTACCCCAAATCCGGGGACAATTAACAAAATTTGGAGAAAACGTCCATCGTTTTGAGATAGCTCCTCAAAACTGGGGGGGCAATTACCCGAAGTTTGCGAATAATTTCCCAAAATTTGGAGACAGTTACCGAAAATATGAGGAGGATTACCCAAAATTGGGAGAGAATTACTCAAAATTTGAGGGCAATTACCCCAAATTTGGAGAGAATGACTCAAAATTTAGGAAAAAGTACTCAATATTTGGTGACAATTACCCAAAAGGGGGGGGGGGGACAAATACTAAAAATGTTGTTCCAACTTACCTAAAATTTTGAGGCAATAACCCCAAATCGGGTGAAAATTATCCGACATTTGGGGACAATTATCCACCATTTGGGGACAAATACACCTAATTTGAGGAAAATTATTAGACATGTTGGGCCAATTACCCAAAATTTGGAGACAGTTACTCAGGATTTGGGGACAATTACCCAAATTTGGAGACAATTGCTGAAATTTGGGAAAACGACAGAAAATTTGGGGACAATTACTAAAAATTGGGGCAAAATGACCCCCTATGTAGGGACAATTTCCCCAAAATTTGTCGAAAACGACACACCGTTTGGAGACAATTACGCAAAAATTGGAGACAATTACTTAGAATTTGGGGTCAATTACCCAACGTTTGGTGACAATTTCCCTCCGTAGGAACACAACTATCAAAACTGTCGAGACAAATACACGAAACTTGTGGAAGATTTTAATGACTTGAATCACCATTGCCCATAACTTGGAGACAACTTAGAAGACAATTACTCAAAATTTGGTTACAGTTACCGAGAATTTGGGACAATTACACAAATTTTTGGGAAAATGACACAAAATTTGTGGGAAGATACACACAATTTTGAGACAATGCCTAAGAATTTGGCAAAAGGCCTCAACAATTTGCGACGATTATTACAAATCTGGGGCTAATGACTCAAAACCTGGCGGGCGACCATTACTAGAAGTTTTTAGGCAGTTATTTCAAATTTGTGCACAATTACTGAGTAATTGGGGAGTAATGACCCCAAGTTTGGAGGAAATGACTTAAAATCTGGGGACAGTTACCCAAATTTGGGGACAATTACCCCAAATGTGGAGACAACACCCTAACCCTAACCATAAAACACTAACCCCAAACCCAACTCCAATTTTTGGACACTTACCCAAAATCTGGAGATAATTCCTCAAAGTTTGTGGACAATTGCCTAAAATTGGAGGACAATTACCCAAGAGTTTGAGACAATTACCCCAAACTGGGAGACAATTGCCCAACATTTGGAGTGCATTACTCAAAATAGTCTGACATTTACCTCGATTTGGGGGAAATGACCCAGGGTATGGAGAAAATGATGCAAGATTTGGGGACAATTACACAAAATTGGTGGAAAATGACGCCTGATTTTGAGATGACCGTCCAGATTTTGCTGGCAAATACCCCAAATCTGCAGACATTTACTCTAAACTTGAGGAAAATTACCCGAGACTGGGGACAATTATACAAAAATCAAGGGAAAATCGTAAGAAATGTTGTGGCAATTACTTAAAATTGGAGGACAATTACCCCACATTTGGGGATAATTAGAGAAAGTCTGGGACATCTGCACAAAATTTGAGGAAAATGACAAGATATTTGGGGACAGTTCCTCAAAATTCTGAGACATCTCCCATAAACTTGGGCGCACTTACCCTAAACCCGGGGACTATTACAAGAGGATTTGGGAAAATTACTCAAAATTTGGAGGCAATTTCCCAAGACTTTGGGACAATTTCTCAAACTTTGTGGCAAATTGCCCAAAATTTTGCCGACAATTACCACAAATTTTTGGCCACAGTTACCTGAAATATGGAGAGAATGACACAAATTTTGGCAAAATTACCCCAAATTTGGAGGCAGTTACCCCAAATTTCATAAGGATGATTCAAAATCTGGTGACAATTACGCAAAATGCGTGGCAAACTACAAGAATTTTAGGGACAATTACCCAACAGTGGGAGACGGTTGCCCAACATTTTGAGAGAATGCTCCACATTTTGCGGCCGTTACCAAACCTATGAGCACAATTACTCTAAATTTCAGGAAAGGGACCCTAATTTGGGGACAATTATACAAAATTGGATGAAAACGATAAGAAATCTTGTGAAAATGACTCAAAATTTGGTGACAGTTACCCCAAATCCGGGGACAATTAACAAAATTTGGAGAAAATGTCCATCGTTTTGAGATAGCTCCTCAAAACTTGGGGGGCAATTACCCGAAGTTTGCGGATAATTTCCTGAAATTTGGAGACAGTTACCGAAAATTTGAGGAGGATTACCCAAAATTGGGAGAGAATGACTCACAATTTGAGGGCAATTACCCCAAATTTGGAGAGAATGACTCAAAATTTGGGAAAAAGTACTCAAAATTTGGTGATAATTTCCCAACCAGGGGGTTACAATTACTTAAAATATGAGCAAACTTATCAAAAATTTTGAGGCAATAACCCCAAATCGGGTGAAAATTATCCGACATTTGGGGACAATTATCCACCACTTGGGGACAAATACACCAAATTTGAGGAAAATTATTAGACATGTTGGGCCAATTACCCAAAATTTGGAGACAGTTACTCAGGATTTGGGGACAATTACTCAAATTTGGAGACTATTGCTGAAATTTGGGAAAATGACACAAAATTTGGGGACATTTATTAAAATTGGGGCAAAATGATCCCCTATTAAGGGACAATTTCCCAACATTTTTCGAAAACGACACACCGTTTGGAGACAATTATGCAAAAATTGGAGACAATTACTTAGAATTTGGGGTCAATTACCCAACGTTTGGTGACAATTTCCCTCCGTAGGAACACAACTATCAAAACTGTAGAGACAAATACACGAAACTTGTGGAAGATTTTAATGACTTGAATCACCATTGCCCATAACTTTGAGACAAGTTAGAAGACAATTACTCAAAATTTGGTTACAGTTACCGAGAATTTGGGACAATTACACAAATTTTCGGGAAAATGACACAAAATTTGTGGGAAGATACACACAATTTTGAGACAATGCCTAAGAATTTGGCAAAACGCCTCAACAATTTGCGACGATTATTACAAATCTGGGGCTAATGACTCAAAACCTGGCGGGCGACCATTACTAGAAGTTTTTAGGCAGTTATTTCAAATTTGTGCACAATTACTGAAAACTTGGGAGTAATGACCCCAAGTTTAGAGGAAATGACTTAAAATCTGGGGACAATTACCCAAATTTGGGGACAATTACCCCAAATGTGGAGACAACACCCTAACCCTAACCATAAAACACTAACCCCAAACCCAACTCCAATTTTTGGACACTTACCCAAAATCTGGAGATAATTCCTCAAAGTTTGTGGACAATTGCGTAAAATTGGAGGACAATTACCCAAGAGTCTGAGACAATTACCCCAAACTGGGAGACAATTGCCCAACATTTGGAGTGCATTACTCAAAATAATCTGACTTTTACCTCGATTTGTGGGAAATGATCCAGGGTTTGGAGAAAATGATGCAAGATTTGGGGACAATTACACAAAATTGATGGAAAATGACGCCTGATTTTGAGACGACCGTCCAGATTTTGCTGGCCAATACCCCAAATCTGCAGACATTTACTCTAAACTTGAGGAAAATTACCCGAGACTGGGGACAATTATACAAAAATCAAGGGAAAATCGTAAGAAATGTTGTGGCAATTACTTAAAATTGGAGGACAATTACCCCACATTTGGGGATAATTAGAGAAAGTCTGGGACATCTGCACAAAATTTGAGGAAAATGACAAGATATTTGGGGACAGTTACTCAAAATTCTGAGACAACTCCCATAAACTCGGGCGCACTTACCCTCAACCCGGGGACTATTACAAGAGGATTTGGGAAAATTACTCAAAATTTGGAGGCAATTTCCCAAGACTTTGGGACAATTTCTCAAAATTTGTGGTAAATTGACCAAAATTTTGCCGACAATTACCACAAATTTTTGGCCACAATTACCTGAAATATGGAGAGAATTACACATTGTGGCAAAATTACCCCAAATTTGGAGGCAGTTACCCCAAATTTCATAAGGATTATTCAAAATCTGGTGACAATTACGCAAAATGCGTGGCAAACTACAAGAATTTTAGGGACAATTACCCAAGAGTGGGAGACGGTTGCCCAACATTTTGAGAGAATGCTCCACATTTTGCGGCAGTTACCAAACCTATGAGCACAATTACTCTAAATTTCAGGAAAGTGACCCTAATTTGGGGACAATGATACAAAATCCGATGAAAACAATAAGAAATCTTGTGAAAATGACTCAAAATTTGGTGACAGTTACCCCAAATCCGGCAACAATTAACAAAATTTGGAGAAAATGTCCATCGTTTTGAGATAGCTCCTCAAAACTGGGGGGGCAATTACCCGAAGATTTGGGGATAATTTCCCTAAATTTGGAGACTGTTACTGAAAATTTGAGGAGGATTATCCAAAATTGGGAGAGAATTACTCAAAATTTGAGGGCAATTACCCCAAATTTGGAGAGAATGACTCAAAATTTGGGAAAAAGTACTCAAAATTTGGTGACAATTACCCAACCAGGGGGTTACAATTACTAAAAATGTGGGCAAACTTACCAAAAATTTTGAGGCAATAATCCCAAATCGGGTGAAAATTATCCGACATTTGGGGACAATTATCCACCATTTGGGGACAAATGCACCAAATTTGAGGAAAATTATTAGACATGTTGGGCCAATTACCCAAAATTTGGAGAGAGTTACTCAGGATTTGGGGACAATTACCCAAATTTGGAGACAATTGCTGAAATTTGGGAAAACGACAGAAAATTTGGGGACAATTACTAAAAATTGGGGCAAAATGACTCCCTATTTAGGGACAATTTCCCAAGATTTGTTGAAAACGACACACCGTTTGGAGACAATTACACCAAAATTGGAGACAATTACTTAGAATTTGGGGTCAATTACCCAACGTTTGGTGACAATTTCCCTCCGTAGGAACACAACTATCAAAACTGTAGAGACAAATACACGAAACTTGTGGAAGATTTTAATGACTTGAATCACCATTGCCCATAACTTGGAGACAAATTAGAAGACAATTACTCAAAATTTGGTTACAGTTACCGAGTATTTTGGGACAATTACACAAATTTTCGGGAAAATGACACAAAATTTGTGGGAAGATACACACAATTTTGAGACAATGCCTAAGAATTTGGCAAAACGCCTCAACAATTTGCGACGATTATTACAAATCTGGGGCTAATGACTCAAAACCTGGCGGGCGACCATTACTAGAAGTTTTTAGGCAGTTATTTCAAATTTGTGCACAATTACTGAGTAATTGGGGAGTAATTACCCCAAGTTTGGAGGAAATGACTTAAAATCTGGGGACAATTACCCAAATTTGGGGACAATTACCCCAAATGTGGAGACAACACCCTAACCCTAACCATAAAACACTAACCCCAAACCCAACTCCAATTTTTGGACACTTACTCAAAATCTGGAGATAATTCCTCAAAGTTTGTGGACAATTGCCTAAAATTGGAGGACAATTACCCAAGAGTTTGAGACAATTACCCCAAACTGGGAGACAATTGCCCAACATTTGGAGAAGATTACTCAAAACAGTCTGACATTTACCTCGACTTGGGGGAAATTACCCAGGGTTTGGAGAAAATGATGCAAAATTTGGGGACAATTACACAAAATTGGTGGAAAATTACGCCTGATTTTGAGACGACTGTCCAGATTTTGCCGGCAAATACCCCAAATCTGCAGACATTTACTCTAAACTTGAGGAAAATTACCCGAGACTGGGGACAATTATACAAAAATCGAGGTAAAATCGTAAGAAATGTTGTGGCAATTACTTAAAATTGGAGGACAATTACCCCACATTTGGGGATAATTAGAGAAAGTCTGGGACATCTGCACAAAATTTGAGGAAAATGACAAGATATTTGGGGGCAGTTACTCAAAATTCTGAGACAACTCCCATAAACTCGGGCGCACTTACCCTCAACCCGGGGACTATTACAAGAGGATTTGGGAAAATTACTCAAAATTTGGAGGCAATTTCCCAAGACTTTGGGACAATTTCTCAAAATTTGTGGCAAATTACCCAACATTTTGAGGACAATTACCACAAATTTTTGGCCACAATTACCTGAAATATGGAGAGAATTACACAAATTTTGGCAAAATTACCCCAAATTTGGAGGCAGTTACCCCAAATTTCATAAGGATGATTCAAAATCTGGTGACAATTACGCAAAATGCGTGGCAAACTACAAGAATTTTAGGGACAATTACCCAAGAGTGGGAGACGGTTGCCCAACATTTTGAGAGAATGCTCCACATTTTGCGGCCGTTACCAAACCTATGAGCACAATTACTCTAAATTTCAGGAAAGGGACCCTAATTTGGGGACAATTATACAAAATTGGATGAAAACGATAAGAAATCTTGTGAAAATGACTCAAAATTTGGTGACAGTTACCCCAAATCCGGGGACAATTAACAAAATTTGCAGAAAATGTCCATCGTTTTGAGATAGCTCCTCAAAACTGGGGGGGCAATTACCCGAAGTTTGCGGATAATTTCCCGAAATTTGGAGACAGTTACCGAAAATTTGAGGAGGATTACCCAAAATTGGGAGAGAATTACTCAAAATTTGAGGGCAATTACCCCAAATTTGGAGAGAATGACTCAAAATTTGGGAAAAAGTACTCAAAATTTGGTGACAATTACCCAACCAGGGGGTTACAATTACTAAAAATGTGGGCAAACTTACCAAAAATTTTGAGGCAATAATCCCAAATCGGGTGAAAATTATCTGACATTTGGGGACAATTATCCACCATTTGGGGAGAAATACACCAAATTTGAGGAAAATTATTAGACATGTTGTGCCAATTACCCAAAATTTGGAGACAGTTACTCAGGATTTGGGGACAATTACCCAAATTTGGAGACAATTGCTGAAATTTGGGAAAACGACAGAAAATTTGGGGACAATTACTAAAAATTGGGGCAAAATGACCCCCTGTTTAGGGACAATTTCCCAACATTTGTCGAAAACAACACACCGTTTGGAGACAATTACGCAAAAATTGGAGACAATTACTTAGAATTTGGGGTCAATTACCCAACGTTTGGTGACAATTTCCCTCCGTAGGAACACAACTATCAAAACTGTAGAGACAAATACACGAAACTTGTGGAAGATTTTAATGACTTGAATCACCATTGCCCATAACTTTGAGACAAATTAGAAGACAATTACTCAAAATTTGGTTACAGTTACCGAGAATTTGGGACAATTACACAAATTTTCGGGAAAATGACACAAAATTTGTGAGAAGATACACACAATTTTGAGACAATGCCTAAGAATTTGGCAAAACGCCTCAACAATTTGCGACGATTATTACAAATCTGGGGCTAATGACTCAAAACCTGGCGGGCGACCATTACTAGAAAATTTTAGGCAGTTATTTCAAATTTGTGCACAATTACTGAGTAATTGGGGAGTAATTACCCCAAGTTTGGAGGAAATGACTTAAAATCTGGGGACAATTACCCAAATTTGGGGACAATTACCCCAAATGTGGAGACAACACCCTAACCCTAACCATAAAACACTAACCGCAAACCCAACTCCAATTTTTGGACACTTACTCAAAATCTGGAGATAATTCCTCAAAGTTTGTGGACAATTGCCTAAAATTGGAGGACAATTACCCAAGAGTTTGAGACAATTACCCCAAACTGGGAGACAATTGCCCAACATTTGGAGAAGATTACTCAAAATAGTCTGACATTTACCTTATTTTATAACTAAAGTCTAATCCTAAACCTAAACCTAATATTAATCTCTAACCCAAAAACTAAGCCTGACCTGAAACTTAATCCAAGCCCTAAACCTTGCCCTAAACACTAGACACAATACTAACACTAACCCTAATCCAAACACTAACACAAAACCCTAAACGTTAACCCTAACCCATTACATAACACTTAACTAGAATTCAAACCCTTATCCTAATGGTGGGACCACCCTAATCCTAAACATAAATCTAACCCTAATACTAAACCTAACCCTAACAGGAACCCTAACTTTAACTATAAACCTAACCGTAACCCTAACATCAACACTAATTCTAACACCTAATCCTTACCTTAACCCTCATCCTAAACCAAACCTAAACCTAACCCTAATCCTAACATTAACCCTAAACCTAAACGTAAACCTAACCCTAACCTTAAACGTAACACTAACCCTAACCCTAACCCTAACCCTAACAACTAACAGTAAATATAACACTAACCCTAACACCTATCCCAAAACCTAACTATAACCTTAACCCTAACCCTAACACCTAATCCTAAATTTAACCCTAAACCAAAATCTAACCATAAATTTAACCCTAACCCTAATCCTAACCCCTAACCCTAAAACTAATCTTAACCCTAATGACCCTAATCCTAACACTAACCCTAATGACACACTAAACCTAACGCTAAAACTAAACCTTATTTTAATTTTGGACCGACTTTACCCCTAAACAGGACACTAACCCTAACCCTTTAACCCTAACCCGATACATTACACTAACCCAAACACTAACACTGACCCTAACACTAACCAAACTGTAACACTAACACTGAATTTAACCCGAATCCTAACTCTAGCCCTAACCCTAGCCATAAACCTAGCACTGACCCTAAACACATAAGCCTAATTCTAACACTTACCCTAAAACTAACCGTAAACCCTAACCCTAACTCTAACCCTAACACTAACTTTAACCCCTAACATTAACCCGAAACCTAACCCTTACCCTAACCGTAACCCAACCCTAACCTAACACTAACCCTAACACTAACCATAACCCCTGACCTTAACCATAACCCTAAACCAAACCTTAAACCTTACACTAACACATATCCCATTAACCTTAAACATATCCCTAACTCTAATCCAAACCGTAACCCAAAACATAACTCTTAACCCTAACCCTAACATTAACCCTAATCCTAAAACTTATTCTGCAACTAAAGTCTAATCCTAAACCTAAACCTAACCTTAATCTCTAACACAAAAACTAAGCCAAACCTGAAACATAATCCTAGTCCTAAACCTTGCCCTAAACACTAAACACAACACTAACACTAACCCTAATCCAAACACTAACACAAAACGATAAACATTAACCCTAAACCATAAACATAACACTTATCTATAATTCAAACCCTTATCCTAAAGGTGGGCCCAACCTAATCCTAAACATAAATCTAACTTAACACTAACCCTAACCCTAACCCTAACCAAAACCTAACACTAACCCTAACCCTAACAGCTAACCCTAACATTAACCCTAACCCAAACACTAACCCTAACCCTAACACTAAACATAATCCTAAACTTAACCCTAACCCTAACCCTAATCCTAATCCAAAACTAACCGTAACTTTTAACCCTAACCCCAACCCTGCCCCTAACCCTGCACCTAACTCCTAACCCTAACCCGAACCATAACACTAAACCTAAACCTAAACCTAACCCAACCCTAAACCTAACACTAACCCTAAACCATTACCCTAACACTAACACTACCCCTAACACCCAACCATAACCCTACCTCTAAACCTAAGAATTATTTCAACCCCTAACCCTAACCCCTCAAATTAACACTAACCCTAACACTGAACCGACCCCTAATTCTAACCCATACCTTAATCATGAACCTAACCCTAACATTAACCCTAACCCTACACTAACCCTAACCCTCTAAGCCTAACTCTATCGCTAACCCTAATCCAAATCCTAATCCTAAAACTAACTCTTGACCCTAATCCTAACACTAATCCTAATCCTAACCCATATTCAACAACTAAATTCTAATCCGAAACCTAAACCTAACCTTAACCTCTAACCCGAAAACTAAGCCTAATCTGAAACTTAATCTTAACCCTAAACCATGCTCTAAACACTAACCCCAACACTAAAAATAACCCTAATCAAAACAATAAAACAAAACACAAACCCCTAAAACTAACTCCTAACCCATAATCATAAAACATAACCATAACTCTAACTCTTATCCTGATCGTGGACCCACCTTAAACCTAACCCTAAATATAACCCCAAACCTAATCCTAACAATAACCCTAACCCAAACACAAACCCTAATAAATAACAATAAACATAACACTAGCCCTAACAATAACCCAAACACCTAACCCAAACTTTAATTCTAACAATAACCCAAACCCTAACCCGTAACCCTAAATTTAACCCTAATCCTAACCCTTACCCTAACCCTAAATGTAACCCTAACCCTCTTCCTTACACCTAACCCTAACCTAAAATTAAACCTCATGTTAACACCGTCCCTCAACCTAACTCAAACCCTAACCCTAACCATCAACCTAACCCTAACCCTAAGCCTAACCATAACCCTAACCCTAACTCTAACCCTAAAACTAACCCTAACCCTATCTTAACACTAAACCTAAATCTAAACCTAAACATAACCCTAACTCTAACAAAAACCCTAACACTAACCCTAAACCCTAACCCTAACCCTAACCCTAATAACACACTAACGCTAACTCAAAAACTAACCCTTATTTTAATTTTAGACTGACCCTAATCCTAAACCTGACACTAACCCTAACCCCCTAACCATAACCCTAACCTAAATCTAACCCCAACCCTAAACCTAACCCTAACTCTAACCTCTAACCCTAACACAAACACTAACCCATAACACTAACCCTAACACTAAAACTAACCCTAAACCATAACACCACCCTAACCCTAACAGAAAATCTAACCCTAAACACAACCCTAACAATAACACCTAACTCTATACCTTAACCTTAAACCTAACCCTAACCCTAATCCAAACCTAACCCTACCCCTAACCCTAACCGTAACACTAAAACTAACCCTAAACCTAACACTAACTCTAACCCTAAACCTAACCCTAACCCTAACACCTAATTTTAACACTTAATCCCAACCCTAACATGAACACCTAACCCTAACACTAAACCTAACCCTAACACTAACACTAACCCTAAACCTAACCATAAGCCTAACCGTAACCATAACACTAAGCATAGCACCTAACTCTAAACACTAACCATAACGCGAACCCCTAACCCATAACCCAAACCCTAAGCCTAACCCTAAACAATAACCCTAACCCCTAACCCTAACCCTAACCCTAACCCTAAACCATTACCCTAACACTAACACTACCCCTAACACCCAACCATAACCCTACCTCTAAACCGAAGAATTATTTAAACCTCTAACCCTAACCCCTAAACTTAACACTAACCCTAACCCTTAACCGACCCCTAATTCTAACCCATACCTTTATCATGACCCTAACCCTAACATTAACCCTAACCCTACACTAACCCTAACCCTCTAAGCCTAACTCTATCGCTAACCCTAATCCAAATCCTAATCCTAAAACTAACTCTTGACCCTAATCCTAACACTAATCCTAATCCTAACCCATATTCAACAACTAAATTCTAATCCGAAACCTAAACCTAACCTTAATCTCTAACCCGAAAACTAAGCCTAATCTGAAACTTAATCTTAACCCTAAACCATGCTCTAAACACTAACCCCAACACTAAAAATAACCCTAATCAAAACAATAAAACAAAACTCTAACCTCTAAACCTAACTCCTAACCCTAACCCATAATCATAAAACATAACCATAACTCTAACTCTTATCCTGATCGTGGACCAATCTTAAACCTAACCTTAAATATAACCCCAACCCTAACCCTAACAATAACCCTAACCCAAACACAAACCCTAATAAATAACAATAAACATAACACTAGCCCTAACAATAACCCAAACACCTAACCCAAACCCTAATTCTAACAATAACCCGAACCCTAACCCCTAACCCTAAATTTAACCCTAACGCTAGCACTAAACATAACTCCTAACCCTGACCCTAACTCAAACCCTAACTCTAACCCTAAACATAACCGTAAAAATTGCCCTAACCCTAAACCTTAACCTAACCCTAACCATAATCCTTACCCAAATGAACATAAACTTAATGGCCTAACACTAACCCTAACCCTAATGGCACACTTACCCTAACCCGAAAACTAACACTAGCCCTAACCCTAACCCTAACACTTACCCTGACACTAAACCTAAACTTAACCCTAACGCTAACCCTAACACTAACCCTAACCCCTAACTTTAACCATAACCCTAACCCTAACAATAACTATTACCCCCAAAACTTAATCCTATCCCTAACCCTATTCCAAACCCTAACTCTAAACATAACTCTTAACCCTAACCCTAACAATGACACTAATGCTAAAACTTATTCTACAACTAAAGTCTAATCCTAAACCTAAACCTAACCTTAATCTGTAACTCAAAAACTAAGCCTAACATGAAACTTAAGCCTAACTCTAAACCTTGCCCTAAACACTAATTACTACACTACACTAACCTTAATCCAAACACTAACACAAAACCCTAACCCTTAACCCAAACACCTAACCATAACCCATACACATAACAAATAACCATAACTCTAACCCTTATCCTAATGGTGGACCCTAAACCTAATACATATATCTAACTCTAACCATAAACTTAAATCTAATCCTAACCCAAATGACGTTAAGCTTAATGGCGTAACCCTAACCCTAACGCTAATGGCACGTAACGCTAACCCAACCCTAAACATAACCCTAAGCCTAACACTAACACTAACCCTAACACTAACCCTAAAACCCTAACCCTAACACTAATCCAACCCTAAACCTAATACTAACACTAAGCCTAATCTTAACGGTAACCCTAACACTAACCCTAGCCATAAGCCTAACCCTAACCCCCAACCCTAACCATAACACTAAACCTAACCCTAGCCTTAACACTAACACTAACCCCCTAACCCTAATCCGAAACTTAACCCTAACCATAACCCTTAACCCTAACCCTAACACTAACCCTAAATCTAACTCTTATTCTACAACTGAAATCTAATCCTAATCCTAAACATAACCTTAATCTCTAACCCAAAAACTAAGGTTAACCTGAAACTTAATCCTAACTGTAAACCTTGCCTGAACACTAACCCCAACACTAACACAAACCCTTATCCAAACACTAACACAAAACCCTAACCTCTAACCCTAACCCCCAAACCCTAACCCATAAACATTGCACTTCAGCATAACTCTAAACCTTATCCTAATAGTGGGCCCACCCTAAACCTAAACATAAATCTAACCCTAAACCTAACCCATCACTAATCCTAACACTAAACCTAAACAATAACCCTAACACTAACCTTAAACCTAAACCATAACCTTAACATAAACATCAACCTTAACCCGACCATAACTCTAACTCTAACCCTAACCCTAACCCTAAACGTAACAGAACCCTAACCCTAACACTAACAATAACACTAACCCTAAACCTAACAAGAACCATAACCCTAACACTAATGCCTAACCCTAATCCTAAACCTAACTCTAACCCAAACCTAACCCTAACCCTAAACCTATCCCTAACTATAATCCAAACCCTCACTCTGAACATAACTCTTAACCCTAACCCTAACAATAACCCTAATCCTAACACTTATTCTAAAACTAAAGTCTAATCCTAAACCTAACATTAATCTTAAACTCAAAAACTAAGCCTAACCTGAAACTTAATCCCAACCCTAAAACTTGCCCTAAACACTACACCTAACACTAAAACTAATCGTAATCCAAACACTAACACAAAACACTAACTACTTACCCTAACCCCTAACCTAACCCATAAACATAACACTTAACCATAACACTAACCCTTATCCTAATGGTGGGCCCATCCTAAACCTAAATATAAATCTAATCCTAACCCTAACCCTAACCCTAACACAAATGACCCTATGCCTAACCCGAACACTAACCCTAAACCTAACCCTAACCCTAACCCTTACCGTAACCCTAACACCTAACTCTAACCAAAATCCTAACCTTAAATTTAAACTTAACCCTAACATTAACCCTAACCCTTATTCTACAAGTCCAATCCTAAACCTAACCTTAATCTCTAACCCAAAAACTAAGTCTAATCTGAAACTTAATCCTAATCCTAAACCTTGCCCTAAACACTAACCCCAACACTAACACTAACACTAATACAAACACTAACAAAAAACCATAACCCCTAACCCTAACCCCTAACCCTAACCCATAAACATAACATTCACCAGAACTCTAACACTTATCCTAATCGTGGGCCCACACTAAACCGAAACATAAATCTAATCCTTACCCTAACACTAACCCAAATGGCCCTAACACTAATTGCCTAACCCTAAAGGGACAATAAACCTAACCCTAAAACTAACCCTTATTTTAATATTGGACCGACCCTAACCCTAAACATGACATTAACCCTAAACCCCTAATCCTAAACCTATACCTAACCCTAACACTAACCCTAACCCGAATCCTAAATATAGTCATAAATCTAACCTAAAAGTAACCCTAACACTAACCCCTAACACTAACTCTAACCTTAACCCTAAACCTAGCCCCTAATATTAACCCTAACACTAATCCTAAACCTAACCCTTAACCTTACACTAACAGTAACCCTATACCTAAACCCTAACCCTAACCATAACACTAACCCTAACCCCTAACACTAACGATAACGTTAAATGTAAACCTAATCCTAACACTCACCCTAATCATAACCACTAACAATAACCACAAAACAAAGCCTAACCGTAACACTAACCCTAACCCCTAAACATAACCCTAACCTTAACTCTAACTCTAATCCTTACCCTAAATCTACCCCTAAGCCCTAACCCTACCCATAACCTTAACCATGACTTTAACCCTATAACTAACCCTAACCATAACTGTAACACCCAAAGAAGACTGGGGACAATTATAAAAAATGGAGGTAAATTCGTAAGAAATGTTGTGGCAATTACTTAAAATTGGAGGACAATTACCCCACATTTGGGGATAATTAGAGAAAGTCTGGGACATCTGCACAAAATTTGAGGAAAATGACACGATATTTGGGGACAGTTACTCAAAATTCTGAGACAACTCCCATAAACTCGGGCGCACTTACCCTAAACCCGGGGAACATTACAAGAGGATTTGGGAAAATTACTCAAAATTTGGAGGCAATTTCCCAAGACTTTGGGACAATTTCTCAAAATTTGTGGCAAATTGCCCCAAATTATGCCGACAATTACCACAAATTTTTGGCCACAATTACCTGAAATATGGAGAGAATGACACAAATTGTGGCAAAATTACCCCAAATTTGGAGGCAGTTACCCCAAATTTCATAAGGATTATTCCAAATCTGGTGACAGTTACGCAAAATGCGTGGCAAACTACAAGAATTTTAGGGACAATTACCCAACAGTGGGAGACGGTTGCCCAACATTTTGAGAGAATGCTCCACATTTTGCGGCAGTTACCAAACCTATGAGCACAATTACTCTAAATTTCAGGAAAGGGACCCTAATTTGGGGACAATTACACAAAATTCGATGAAAACGATAAGAAATCTTGTGAAAATGACTCAAAATTTGGTGACACTTACCCCAAATCCGGCGATAATTAACAAAATTTGGAGAAAATGTCCATCGTTTTGAGATAGCTCCTCAAAACTGGGGGGGCAAGTACCCAAAGTTTGCGGATAATTTCCCGAAATTTGGAGACAGTTACCGAAAATTTGAGGAGGATTACCCAAAATTGGGAGAGAATTACTCAAAATTTGAGGGCAATTACCCCAAATTTGGAGAGAATGACTCAAAATTTGGGAAAAAGTACTCAAAATTTGGTGACAATTACCCAACCAGGGGGTTACAATTACTAAAAATGTGGGCAAACTTACCTAAAATTTTGAGGCAATAACCCCAAATCGGGTGAAAATTATGCGACATTTGGGGACAATTATCCACCATTTGGGGACAAATGCACCAAATTTGAGGAAAATTATTAGACATGTTGGGCCAATTACCCCAAATTTGGAGAGAGTTACTCAGGATTTGGGGACAATTACCCAAATTTGGAGACAATTGCTGAAATTTGGGAAAACGACAGAAAATTCGGGGACAATTACTAAAAATTGAGGCAAAATGACCCCCTATTTAGGGACAATTTCCCAACATTTGTCGAAAACGACACACCGTTTGGAGACAATTACGCCAAAATTGGAGACAATTACTTAGAATTTGGGGTCAATTACCCAACGTTTGGTGACAATTTCCCTCCGTAGGAACACAACTATCAAAACTGTAGAGACAAATACACGAAACTTGTGGAAGATTTTAATGACTTGAATCACTATTGCCCATAACTTTGAGATAAATTAGAAGACAATTACTCAAAATTTGGTTACAGTTACCAAGAATTTGGGACAATTACACAAATTTTTGGGAAAATGACACAAAATGTGTGGGAAGATACACATGATTTTGAGACAATGCCTAAGAATTTGGCAAAACGCCTCAACAATTTGCTACGATTATTACAAATCTGGGGCTAATGACTCAAAACCTGGCGGGCGACGATTACTAGAAGTTTTTAGGCAGTTATTTCAAATTTGTGCAAAATTACTGAAAACCTGGGAGTAATGACTCCAAGTTTGGAGGAAATGACTTGAAATCTGGGGACAATTACCCAAATTTGGGGACAATTACCCCAAATGTGGAGACAACACCCTAACCCTAACCATAAAACACTAACCTGAAACCCGACTACAATTTTTGACACTTACCCAAAATCTGGAGATAATTCCTCAAAGTTTGTGGACAATTGCGTAAAATTGGAGGACAATTACCCAAGAGTTTGAGACAATTACCCCAAACTGGTAGACAATTGCCCAACATTTGGAGAACATGACTCAAAATAGTCTGACATTTACCTCGATTTGGGTGAAATTACCCAGGCTTTGGAGAAAATGATGCAAGATTTGGGGACAATTACACATAATTGGTCGAAAATAACGCCTGATTTTGAGACGACTGTCCAGATTTTGCTGGCAAATACCCCAAATCTGCAGACATTTACTCTAAACTTGAGGAAAATGACCCGAGACTGGGGACAATTATACAAAAATCAAGGGAAAATCGTAAGAAATGTTGTGGCAATTACTTAAAACTGGAGGACAATTACCCCGCATTTGGGGATAATTAGAGAAAGTCTGGGACATCTGCACAAAATTTGAGGAAAATGACAAGATCTTTGGGGACAGTTACTCAAAAATCTGAGACAACTCCCATAAACTCGGGCGCACTTACCCTAAACCCGGGGACTATTACAAGAGGATTTGGGAAAATTACTCAAAATTTGGAGGCAATTTCCCAAGACTTTGGGACAATTTCTCAAAATTTGTGGCAAATTGCCCCAAATTATGCCGACAATTACCACAAATTTTTGGCCACAATTACCTGAAATATGGAGAGAATGACACAAATTGTGGCAAAATTACCCCAAATTTGGAGGCAGTTACCCCAAATTTCATAAGGATTATTCCAAATCTGGTGACAGTTATGCAAAATGCGTGGCAAACGACAAGAATTTTAGGGACAATTACCCAACAGTGGGAGACGGTTGCCCAACATTTTGAGAGAATGCTCCACATTTTGCGGCAGTTACCAAACCTATGAGCACAATTACTCTAAATTTCAGGAAAGGGACCCTAATTTGGGGACAATTATACAAAATTCGATGAAAAGGATAAGAAATCTTGTGAAAATGACTCAAAATTTGGTGACAGTTACCCCAAATCCGGCGACAATTAACAAAATTTGCAGAAAATGTCCATCGTTTTGAGATAGCTCCTCAAAACTGGGGGGGCAATTACCCGAAGTTTGCGGATAATTTCCCGAAATTTGGAGACAGTTACCGAAAATTTGAGGAGGATTACCCAAAATTGGGAGAGAATTACTCACAATTTGAGGGCAATTACCCCAAATTTGGAGAGAATGACTCAAAATTTGGGAAAAAGTACTCAATATTTGGTGACAATTACCCAACCAGGGGGGGACAATTACTAAAAATGTGGGCAAACTTCCCTAAAATTTTGAGGCAATAACCCCAAATCGGGTGAAAATTATGCGACATTTGGGGCAATTATCCACCATTTGGGGACAAATGCACCAAATTTGAGGAAAATTATTAGACATGTTGGGCCAATTACCCCAAATTTGGAGACAGTTACTCAGGATTTGGGGACAATTACCCAAATTTGGAGACAATTGCTGAAATTTGGGAAAACGACAGAAAATTCGGGGACAATTACTAAAACTTGGGGCAAAATGACCACCTATTTAGGGACAATTTCCCCAACATTTGTCGAAAAGGACACACCGTTTGGAGACAATTACGCCAAAATTGGAGACAATTACTTAGAATTTGGGGTCAATTACCCAACGTTTGGTGACAATTTCCCTCCGTAGGAACACAACTATCAAAACTGTAGAGACAAATACACGAAACTTGTGGAAGATTTTAATGACTTGAATCACCATTGCCCATAACTTGGAGACAAATTAGAAGACAATTACTCAAAATTTGGTTACAGTTACCGAGAATTTGGGACAATTACACAAATTTTCGGGAAAATGACACAAAATGTGTGGGAAGATACACACAATTTTGAGAAAATGCCTAAGAATTTGGCAAAACGCCTCAACAATTTGTGACGATTATTATAAATCTGGGGCTAATGACTCAAAACCGTGAGGGGCAACAATTACTAGAAGTTTTAGGCAGTTATTTCAAATTTGTGCACAATTACTGAGTAATTGGTGAGTAATTACCCCAAGTTTGGAGTAAATTACTTGAAATCTGGGGACGAATTACCCAAATTTGGGGACAATTACCCCAAATGTGGAGACAACACCCTAACCCTAACCATAAAACACTAACCCCAAACCCAACTCCAATTTTTTGGACACTTACCCAAAATCTGGAGATAATTCCTCAAATTTGTGGACAATTGCGTAAAATTGGAGGACAATTCCCCAAGAGTTTGAGACAATTACCCCAAACTGGGAGACAATTGCCCAAGAGTTGGAGAAGATTACTCAAAATAGTCTGACATTTACCTCGATTTGGGGGAAATGACCCAGGGTTTGGAGAAAATGATGCAAGATTTGGGGACAATTACACAAAATTCTATGAAAACGATAAGAAATCTTGTGACAATGACTCAAAATTTGGTGACAGTTACCCCAAATCCGGCGACAATTAACAAATTTTGGAGAAAATGTCCATCGTTTTGAGATAGCTCCTCAAAACTGGGGGGGCAATTAACCGAAGTTTGCGGATAATTTCCCAAAATTTGGAGACATTTACCGAAAATTTGAAGAGGATTACCCAAAATTGGGAGAGAATTACTTCAATATTTGAGGCAATTACCCCAAATTTGGAGAGAATGACTCAAAATTTGGGAAAAAGTACTCAAAATTTGGTGACAATTACCCAACCAGGGGGTTACAATTACTAAAAATGTGAGCAAACCTACCTAAATTTTTGAGGCAATAACCCCAAATCGGGTGAAAATTATGCGACATTTGGGGACAATTATCCACCATTTGGGGACAAATGCACCAAATTTGAGGAAAATTATTAGACATGTTGGGCCAATTACCCCAAATTTGGAGAGAGTTACTCAGGATTTTAGGGACAATTACCCAAATTTGGAGACAATTGCTGAAATTTGGGAAAACGACAGAAAATTCGGGGACAATTACTAAAAATTGAGGCAAAATGACCCCCTATTTAGGGACAATTTCCCAACATTTGTCGAAAACGACACACCGTTTGGAGACAATTACGCCAAAATTGGAGACAATTACTTAGAATTTGGGGTCAATTACCCAACGTTTGGTGACAATTTCCCTCCGTAGGAACACAACTATCAAAACTGTAGAGACAAATACACGAAACTTGTGGAAGATTTTAATGACTTGAATCACCATTGCCCATAACTTTGAGATAAATTAGAAGACAATTACTCAAAATTTGGTTACAGTTACCAAGAATTTGGGACAATTACACAAATTTTTGGGGAAAATGACACAAAATGTGTGGGAAGATACACATGATTTTGAGACAATGCCTAAGAATTTGGCAAAACACCTCAACAATTTGCGACGATTATTACAAATCTGGGGCTAATGACTCAAAACCTGGCGGGCGACGATTACTAGAAGTTTTTAGGCAGTTATTTCAAATTTGTGCAAAATTACTGAAAACTTGGGAGTAATGACTCCAAGTTTGGAGGAAATGACTTGAAATCTGGGGACAATTACCCAAATTTGGGGACAATTACCCCAAATGTGGAGACAACACCCTAACCCTAACCATAAAACACTAACCTGAAACCCAACTACAATTTTTGACACTTACCCAAAATCTGGAGATAATTCCTCAAAGTTTGTGGACAATTGCGTAAAATTGGAGGACAATTACCCAAGAGTTTGAGACAATTACCCCAAACTGGGAGACAATTGCCCAACAGTTGGAGAACATGACTCAAAATAGTCTGACATTTACCTCGATTTGGGTGAAATTACCCAGGGTTTGGAGAAAATGATGCAAGATTTGGGGACAATTACACATAATTGGTCGAAAATAACGCCTGATTTTGAGACGACCGTCCAGATTTTGCTGGCAAATACCCCAAATCTGCAGACATTTACTCTAAACTTGAGGAAAATGACCCGAGACTGGGGACAATTATACAAAAATCGAGGTAAAATCGTAAGAAATGTTGTGGCAATTACTTAAAACTGGAGGACAATTACCCCACATTTGGGGATAATTAGAGAAAGTCTGGGACATCTGCACAAAATTTGAGGAAAATGACAAGATCTTTGGGGACAGTTACTCAAAAATCTGAGACAACTCCCATAAACTCGGGCGCACTTACCCTAAACCCGGGGACTATTACAAGAGGATTTGGGAAAATTACTCAAAATTTGGAGGCAATTTCCCAAGACTTTGGGACAATTTCTCAAAATTTGTGGCAAATTGCCCCAAATTATGCCGACAATTACCACAAATTTTTGGCCACAATTACCTGAAATATGGAGAGAATGACACAAATTGTGGCAAAATTACCCCAAATTTGGAGGCAGTTACCCCAAATTTCATAAGGATTATTCCAAATCTGGTGACAGTTACGCAAAATGCGTGGCAAACGACAAGAATTTTAGGGACAATTACCCAACAGTGGGAGACGGTTGCCCAACATTTTGAGAGAATGCTCCACATTTTGCGGCAGTTACCAAACCTATGAGCACAATTACTCTAAATTTCAGGAAAGGGACCCTAATTTGGGGACAATTATACAAAATTCGATGAAAAGGATAAGAAATCTTGTGAAAATGACTCAAAATTTGGTGACAGTTACCCCAAATCCGGCGACAATTAACAAAATTTGCAGAAAATGTCCATCGTTTTGAGATAGCTCCTCAAAACTGGGGGGGCAATTACCCGAAGTTTGCGGATAATTTCCCGAAATTTGGAGACAGTTACCGAAAATTTGAGGAGGATTACCCAAAATTGGGAGAGAATTACTCACAATTTG
>JAUNZM010001839.1:0-43514 GCA_033459285.1 Clamator glandarius
GACCCTTCTAGAGCCCCCCGGGACCCTTCTAAATGCCCCCAGACCATTCTAGAGCCACCCAGGACATTTCTAAAAGCACCCAGACCCTTCTAGAGCCCACCAGGACCCTTCTAAAAGCAACCAGACCATTCTAGAGCCACCCAGGGCTCTTCTAAAATCACCCAGACACTTCTAGAGCCTCCCAGGACCATTCTAAAAATCCTCAGACCCATCTAGAGGCCCCCAGGACCCTTCTAAAAGCACTCACACTCTTCTAAAGCCACCCAGGACTCTTCTAAAAGCCCCCAGAGCATTCTAGAGCCCCGCAGGACCATTCTAAAAGCCCCCAGACCCTTCTAAAGACCCCCAGGACCCTTCAAAAAGCACCCAGACCCTTCTAGAGTCTCCCAGGACCCTTCTAAAAGAACCCAGACGCTTCTAGATCACCACAGGACCCTTCTAAAAGCCCCCAGACCCTTCTAGACCCTCCCCGAATCCTTCTAAAACACCCAGACCCTTCTAGAGCCTCCCAGGACCCTTCTAATATCCCGCAGACATTTCTAGAGGCCCCCAGGACCCTTCTAAGAGCACCCAGACCATTCTAGATCCCCCCAGGACCCTTCTAAAAGCCCCCAGACCCTTCTAGAGACCCGCAGGACCCTTCTAAAAGCCCCCAGACCCTTCTAGATTCTCCCAGGACCCTTCTAAAAGCCCCCAGACACTTCTAGAGATCCCCAGGACCCTTCTAAAATCACCCAGACCCTTCTAGAGGCCACCAGGGCTTCTCTAATGGTCCCCAGACCCTTCTAGAGCCCCCAAGGACCCTTCTAAAAGGCCCCAGAGCCTTCTAGACCCTACCCGGATCCTTCTAATAGACCCCAGACCCTTCTAGAGCCACGCAGGACCCTTCTAAAAGCACCCAGACCTTTCTAGAGGCCCCCTGGACCCTTCAAAAAGCCCCCAGACCCTTCTAGAGCCTCCCAGGGCCATTCTAAAAGCAACCAGACCCTTCTAGATCCTCCCAGGACCCTTCTAAAAGCACCCAGACCCTTCTAGAGCCCCACAGGACCCTTCTAAAAGCACCCATACCCCTCTAGAGACCCTACAGGACCCTTCTAGAAGCCCTCAGACCTTTCCAGAGTCTCCCAGGACCCTTCTAAAAGCCCCCAGACCCTTCTAGAGCCCCCCAGGACAATTCTAAAAGCACCCAGACCCTTCTAGAGCCCCCTAGGACCCTTCTCAAAGACCCCAGACCCTTCTAGATTCCTCCAGGACCCTTCTAAAAGCACCCAGAGCCTTCTAGAGACCCGCAGGACCCTTCTAAAAGCCCCCAGACCCTTCTAGATTCACCCAGGACCCTTCTAAAAGAACCCAGACCCTTCTAGAGCTCCCCAGGACCCTTCTAAAACCCCCCAGACCCTTCTAGAGGCCGCCAGGGCTCTTCTAATGGTCCCCAGACCCTTCTAGAGCCCCCAAGGACCCTTCTAAAAGCCCCCAGAGCCTTCTAGACCCTCCCCGAATCCTTCTAATAGCACCCAGACCCTTCTAGAGCCCCCCAGGACCCTTCTAAAAGGCCCCAGACCCTTCTAGAGCCTCCACGGACACTTCTAAAAGCAACCAGACCCTTCTAGAGCCTCCCAGGACCCTTTTAAAATCCCTCAGACACTTCTAGAGGCCCCCAGGACCCTTCTAAAATACACCAGAGCCTTCAAGATGCCCCCAGGACAATTCTAAAAGAACTCACACCCTTCTAGAGCCCCCCAGGAACCTTCTAAAAGCCCCCAGACCCTTCTAGAGACCCGCAGGACCCTTCTAATAGCACTCAGACCCTTCTAGAGTCTACCAGGACCCTTCTAAAAGCACCCAGACCTTTCTAGAGCTCCCCAGGACCATTCTAAACTCCCCCAGACCCTTCCAGAGCCCCCCAGGACGCTTCTAAATGCCCCCAGACCCATCTAGAGCACCCCAGGACTCTTCTAAAAGCCTCCAGTCCCTTCTAGAGGCCCCCAGGACCCTTTTGAATGCCCCCAGACCCTTCTAGAGCCCCCCAGGACTCTTCTAAAAGACCCCAGACCATTCCAGAGGCCCTCAGGACCCTTCTGAAAGCGCCCAGACCCTTCTAGAGCAACCCAGGACACTTCTAAATGCATCCAGACACTTCTAGCGCCACCCAGGACCCTTCTAAAAGACCCCAGACCCTTCTAGCGCTCCCCAGGACCCTTCTAAAAGTCCCCAGACACTTCTAGACCCCCCCAGGACCCTTCTAAAAGCACCCAGACCCTTCTAGAGCCCCCCAGGACACATCTAACAGCCCCCAGACCATTCTAGACCCAAACCGAATCCTTCTAAAAGCGCCCAGACCATTCTAGAACCTCCCAGGACCCTTCTAAAAGGCCGCAGACACTTCTAGAGGACCCCAGGACCATTCTAAAAGCCCCCAGAGCCTTCTAGATGACCCGCAGGACCCTTCTAAAAGCCCCCAGACCCTTCTAGAGACCCGCAGGACCCTTTTAAATGCCCCCAGACCATTCTAGAGTCTACTAGGACCCTTCAAAAAGCCCCCAGACCCTTCTAGAGCTGTCCAGGACCCTTCTAAACTCCCCGAGACCCTTCTAGAGGCCCCCAGGGCTCCTCTAATGGTCCCCAGACCATTCTAGAGCCCCCAAGGACCCTTCTAAAAGCCTCCAGACCCTTCTAGAGACACGCAGGACCCTTCTAAAAGAACCCAGACCCTTCTAGAGCCTCCCAGGACCCTTCTAAAAGTCCCCAGACAATTCTAGAGCTCCCCAGGACCCTTCTAAAATCTCCCAGACCCTTCTAGAGGACCCCAGTGCCCCTCTAATTGTCCCCAGACCCTTATATAGCCCCCAAGGACCCTTCTAAAAGCTCCCAGACCCTTCTAGACCCTCCCAGGATCATTCTAATAGCCCCCAGACCCTTCTAGAGCCCCCCAGGACCCTTCTGAAAGCTCCCGGACCCTTCCAGAGCCCCCCAGGACCCATCCAAAGCCCCCAGACCCTTCTACTGCCCCACAGGACCATTCTAAAAGCCCCCAGACCCTTCTAGAGCTCCCCAGGACCCTTCTAAAAGCCCCCAGACCATTCTAGAGCACACCAGGACCCTTCTAAAAGGCCCCAGAACCTTCTAGAGCCACCCAGGACCGTTCTAAAAGCCCCCAGACCCTTCTAGAGGACCCCACTACCCTTCTGAAAGCCAGCAGAACATTCTAGAGTCACCCAGGACCCTTCTAAAGGCACCCAGACCCTTCTAGAGCACCCCAGGACCCTTCTAAAAGCCCCCAGAACCTTCTAGAGCACCCCAGGACCCTTCTAAAAGCCCCCAGAACTTTCTAGAGCCCTCCAGGACCCTTCTACAAGCCACCAGACCCTTCTAGAGCATCCGAGGACCCTTCTAAAATTCCCCAGACCCTTCTAGAGCCCCCCAGGACCATTCTGAAAGCCCCTGGACCCTTCCAGAGCCCCCCAGGACCCATCTAAAGCCCCCAGACCCTTCTACTGCCCCACAGGACCATTCTAAAAGCCCCCAGACCCTTCTAGAGCCCCCAGGACTCTTCTAAAAGCATCTAGACCCTTCTAGAGGAACCCTGGACTCTTCAAAAAGCCTCCAGACCCTTCTAGAGGCCACCAGGACCCTTCTGAAAGCCCCCAGACCCTTCTAGAGCTCCCCAGGACCCTTCTAAATGCACCCAGACACTTTTATCGCCACCCAGGACCCTTCTAAAAGACCCCAGACCCTTCTAGAGCTCCCCAGGACCCTTCTAAAAGCACCCAGACCCTTCTAGAGCCCCCAGGACCCTTCTAAAAGCACCCAGACCCTTCTAGAGCCCACAGGACCCTTCTAAATGCCCCCAGACCCTTCTAGAGACACGCAGGGACCCTTCTAAAAGCACCCAGACCCTTCTAGATTCCCCCAGGACCCTTGTAAAAGCCCCCAGACCCTTCTAGAGCTCCTCAGGACCCTTCTAAAATCCCCCAGACCCTTCTAGAGGACCCCAGGGCTCCTCTAATGGTCCCCAGACCCTTCTAGAGCCACCAAGGACCCTTCTAAATGCACCCAGACCCTTCTAGACCCTCCCCGGATCCTTCTAATAGCCCCCAGACCCTTCTAGAGCCCCCCAGGACCCTTCTAAAAGCACCCAGACCCTTCTAGAGAACCCCAGGACCCTTCTAAAAGACCCAGACCCTTCTAGACCCTCCCCGGATCCTTCTAAAAGCCCCCAGACCCTTCTAGAGACCCGCAGGACCCTTCTAATAGCACTCAGACCCTTCTAGAGTCTACCAGGACCCTTCTAAAAGCACCCAGACCTTTCTAGAGCTCCCCAGGACCATTCTAAACTCCCCCAGACCCTTCCAGAGGCCCCCCAGGACGCTTCTAAATGCCCCCAGACCATCTAGAGCACCCCAGGACTCTTCTAAAAGCCTCCAGTCCCTTCTAGAGGCCCCCAGGACCCTTTTGAATGCCCCCAGACCCTTCTAGAGCCCCCAGGACTCTTCTAAAAGACCCCAGACCATTCCAGAGGCCCTCAGGACCCTTCTGAAAGCGCCCAGACCCTTCTAGAGCAACCCAGGACACTTCTAAATGCATCCAGACACTTCTAGCGCCACCCAGGACCCTTCTAAAAGACCCCAGACCCTTCTAGCGCTCCCAGGACCCTTCTAAAAGTCCCCAGACACTTCTAGACCCCCCAGGACCCTTCTAAAAGCACCCAGACCCTTCTAGAGCCCCCCAGGACACATCTAACAGCCCCCAGACCATTCTAGACCCAAACCGAATCCTTCTAAAAGCGCCCAGACCATTCTAGAAACCTCCCAGGACCCTTCTAAAAGGCCGCAGACACTTCCAGAGGACCCCAGGGACCATTCTAAAAGCCCCAGAGCCTTCTAGATGACCCGCAGGACCCTTCTAAAAGCCCCCAGACCCTTCTAGAGACCCGCAGGACCCTTTTAAATGCCCCCAGACCATTCTAGAGTCTACTAGGACCCTTCAAAAAGCCCCCAGACCCTTCTAGAGCTGTCCAGGGACCCTTCTAAACTCCCCGAGACCCTTCTAGAGGCCCCCAGGGCTCCTCTAATGGTCCCCAGACCATTCTAGAGCCCCCAAGGACCCTTCTAAAAGCCTCCAGACCCTTCTAGAGACACGCAGGACCTTCTAAAAGACCCCAGACCATTCTAGAGCCTTCCAGGACCCTTCTAAAAGCCCCCAGACAATTCTAGAGCTCCCCAGGACCCTTCTAAAATCTCCCAGACCCTTCTAGAGGACCCAGTGCCCCTCTAATGGTCCCCAGACCCTTATATAGCCCCCAAGGACCCTTCTAAAGCTCCCAGACCCTTCTAGACCCTCCCAGGATCATTCTAATAGCCCCCAGACCCTTCTAGAGCCCCCCAGGACCCTTCTGAAAGCCCCCGGACCCCTTCCAGAGCCCCCCAGGACCCATCTAAGCCCCCAGACCCTTCTACTGCCCCACAGGACCATTCTAAAAGCCCCCAGACCCTTCTAGAGCTCCCCAGGACCCTTCTAAAAGCCCCCAGACCATTCTAGAGCACACCAGGACCCTTCTAAAAGGCCCCAGAACCTTCTAGAGCCACCCAGGACCGTTCTAAAAGCCCCCAGACCCTTCTAGAGGACCCCAGGACCCTTCTGAAAGCCAGCAGAACATTCTAGAGTCACCCAGGACCCTTCTAAAGGCACCCAGACCCTTCTAGAGCACCCCAGGACCCTTCTAAAAGCCCCCAGAACCTTCTAGAGACCCCAGGACCCTTCTGAAAGCCCCCAGAACTTTCTAGAGCCCTCCAGGACCCTTCTACAAGCCACCAGACCCTTCTAGAGCATCCGAGGACCCTTCTAAAATTCCCCAGACCCTTCTAGAGCCCCCCAGCATCTAAAGCCCCCAGACCCTTCTACTGCCCCACAGGACCATTCTAAAAGCCCCCAGACCCTTCTAGAGCCCCCCAGGACTCTTCTAAAAGCATCTAGACCCTTCTAGAGGACCCCTGGACTCTTCAAAAAGCCTCCAGACCCTTCTAGAGGCCACCAGGACCCTTCTGAAAGCCCCCAGACCCTTCTAGAGCTCCCCAGGACCCTTCTAAATGCACCCAGACACTTTTAGCGCAACCCAGGACCCTTCTAAAAGACCCCAGACCCTTCTAGAGCTCCCCAGGACCCTTCTAAAAGCACCCAGACCCTTCTAGAGCCCCCCAGGACCCTTCTAAAAGCACCCAGACCCTTCTAGAGCCCCACAGGACCCTTCTAAATGCCCCCAGACCCTTCTAGAGACACGCAGGACCCTTCTAAAAGCACCCAGACCCTTCTAGATTCCCCCAGGACCCTTGTAAAAGCCCCCAGACCCTTCTAGAGCTCCTCAGGACCCTTCTAAAATCCCCCAGACCCTTCTAGAGGACCCCAGGGCTCCTCTAATGGTCCCCAGACCCTTCTAGAGCCACCAAGGACCCTTCTAAATGCCCCCAGACCCTTCTAGACCCTCCCCGGATCCTTCTAATAGCCCCCAGACCCTTCTAGAGCCCCCCAGGACCCTTCTAAAAGCACCCAGACCCTTCTAGAGAACCCCAGGACCCTTCTAAAAGACCCCAGACCCTTCTAGACCCTCCCCGGATCCTTCTAAAAGCCCCCAGACCCTTCTAGAGCCTCCCAGGACCCCTCTAAAAGCACCCAGACTTTCTAGACCGTCCCCGGATCATTCTAAAAGCCCCCAGACCATTCTAGAGCCCCCCAGGATCATTCTAAAAGCCCCCAGACCCTTCTAGAGCCCCCTAGGACCCATCTAAAAGCCCCCAGACCCTTCTAGAGGCCCCTAGGACCCTTCTAAAAGCCCCCAGACCCTTCTAGACCCTCCCCGGATCCTTCTAAAAGACCCCAGACCCTTCTAGAGCCCCCCAGTACCCTTCTAAAAGCCCCTAGACCCTTCTAGAGCCCCCCAGGACCCTTCTAAATGTCCCCAGACCCTTCAAGAGGCACCCAGGGCCCCTCTTAAGGAACCCCGTCCCTTCTAGAGCACCCCAGGACCCTTCTAAAAGTCCCCAGACCCTTCTAGAGCCCCCCCGGACCATTCTAAAGACACCCAGACCCTTCTAGAGCACCCCAGGACCCATCTAAAAGCGCCCAGACCCTTCTAGCAACCCCCAGGACCCTTCTGAAAGCCCCCAGAACCTTCTAGAGCCTTCCAGGACCCTTCTAAAAGCACCCAGACCCTTCTAGAGCATCCGAGGACCCTTCTAAAATTCCCCAGACCCTTCTAGAGCACCCCAGGACCTTTCTAAAAGCCCCCAGACCCTTCTAGAACCTCCCAGGACCCTTCTAAAAGACCCCAGACCATTCTAGAGCACCCCAGGACCCTTAGAAAATGACCCAGACCCTTCTAGATCCACCCAGGAGCTTTCTAAAAGCCCCCAGACCCTTCTAGAACCTCCCAGGACCCTTCTAAAAGCCCCCAGACCATTCTAGAGCACCCCAGGACCCTTCTAAAAGGCCCCAGAACCTTCTAGAGCCACCCAGGACCGTTCTAAAAGCCCCCAGACCCTTCTAGAGGACCCCAGGACCCTTCTGAAAGCCAGCAGAACATTCTAGAGTCACCCAGGACCCTTCTAAAGGCACCCAGACCCTTCTAGAGCACCCCAGGACCCTTCTAAAAGCCCCCAGAACATTCTAGAGACCCCAGGACCCTTCTGAAAGCCCCCAGAACGTTCTAGAGCCCTCCAGGACCCTTCTACAAGCCCCCAGACCCTTCTAGAGCATCCGAGGACCCTTCTAAAATTCCCCAGACCCTTCTAGAGCCCCCCCGGACCCTTCTAAAAGCCCCCAGACCCTTCTAGAGCCCCCCAGGACCTTTCTAAAATCACCCAGACCCTTCTAGAGGCTCCCCGGACCATTCTAAAAGCACCCCGACCCTTCTAGAGCCTCCCAGTACCCTTCTAAAAGCAACCAGACCCTTCTAGAGAACCCCTGGACCCTTCTAAAAGCCGCCAGAACCGTCTAGACCCTCCCCGGATCCTTCTAAAAGCCCCCAGACCTTTCTAGACCGTCCCCGGATCATTCTAAAAGCCCCCAGACCCTTCTAGAGCCCCCTAGGACCCATCTAAAAGCCTCCAGACCCTTCTAGAGGCCCCTAGGACCAATCTAAAAGCCCCCAGACCCTTCTAGACCCTCCCCAGATCCTTCGAAAAGACCCCAGACCCTTCTAGAGCCCCCCAGGATCATTCTAAAAGCCCCCAGACCCTTCTACAGCCCCACAAGACCCTTCTAAAAGCCCCTAGACCCTTCTAGAGCCCCCCAGGACCCTTCTAAATGCCCCCAGACCCTTCAAGAGGCACCCAGGGCCCCTCTTAAGGAACCCCGTCCCTTCTAGAGCTCCCAAGGACCCATCTAAAAGCCGCCAGACACTTCTAGAGCCTCCCCGGATCCTTCTAAAATCCTCCAGACATTTGTAGAGCCCCCCAGGACCCTTCTAAAAGCACCCAGACCCTTCTACACCATCCCCGGATCCTTCTAAAACCACCCAGACCCATCTGGATCCTCGCAGGACCTTTCTAAAAGCCCCCAGACCATTCTAGATGACCCAGGACCCTTCTAAAAGCCCCCAGACCCTTCTAAACCCCCCCAGGACACTTCTGAAAGCCCCCAGACCCTTCTAGAGCCCCCCAGGACCCTTCTAAATGACCCCAGACCATCTAGAGCCCCCCAGGACTCTTCTAATAGACTCCAGACCCTTCTAGAGGCCCCCAGGACCCTTCTGAATGCCCCCAGACCATCTAGAGCCCCCCAGAACTCTTTTAAAAGCAACCAGACCCTTCTAGAGCCTCCCAGGACCCTTTTAAAATCCCTCAGACACTTCTAGAGGCCCCCAGGACCCTTCTAAAAGCCATCAGAGTCTTCGAGATGCCCCCAGGACCCTTCTAAAAGACCTCACACCCATCTAGAGCCCCCCAGGACCATTCTAAAAGAACCCAGACACTTCTAGAGACCCGAAGGACCCTTCTAAAAGCACTCAGACGCTTCTAGAGTCTCCCAGGACCCTTCTAAAAGCACCCAGACCCTTCTAGAGCTCCCCAGGACCATTCTAAATGTCCCCAGACCCATCTAGACCCCCCCAGGACTCTTCTAAAAGCATCCAGACCCTTCTAGAGGCCCCCAGGACCCTTCTGAAAGCCCCCAGACCTTTCTAGAGCTCCCCAGGACCCTTCTAAATGCACCCAGACACTTTTAGCGCCACCCAGGACCCTTCTAAAAGACCCCAGACCCTTCTAGAGCTCCCCAGGACCCTTCCAAAAGCACCCAGACCCTTCTAGAGCCCCCCAGGACCCATCTAAAAGCACCCAGACCCTTCTAGAGCCCCACATGATCCTTCTAAATGCCCCCAGACTCTTCTAGACCCTCCCCGAATCCTTCTAAAAGCACCCAGACCATTCCAGAGCCTCCCAGGACCCTTCTAAAATCCCTCAGACACTTCTAGAGGCCCACAGGAAACTTCTAAAAGCCCCCAGAGCCTTCTAGATGCCCCCAGGACCATTCTAAAAGCACTCACACCCTTCTAGAGCACCCCAGGACCCTTCTAAAAGCCCCCAGACCCTTCTAGAGCCACCCAGGACCCTTCTATAAGCCCCCAGACCCTTCTAGAGACCCGCAGGACCCTTCTAAATGCCCCCAGACCCTTCTAGAGTCTCCCAGGACCCTTCTAAAAGCCCCCAGACCCTTCTAGAGCTCCCCAGGACCCTTCTAAAATACCCCAGACCCCTCTAGAGGCCCCCAGGGCTCCTCTAGTGGTCCCCACACCCTTCTAGAGCCCCCAAGGACCCTTCTAAAAGCCCCCAGACCCTTCTAGAGACACGCAGGACTCTTCTAAAAGCCCCCAGACCCTTCTAGAGCCTCCCAGGACCTTTCTAAAAGCATCCAGACAATTCTAGACCTCCCGAGGACCCTTCTAAAATCACCCAGACCATTCTAGAGGCTCCCAGTGCCCCTCTAATGGTCCCCAGACCCTTCTAGAGCCCCCAAGGACCCTTCTAAAAGCCCCCAGACCCTTCTATAGCCACCTAGGACCATTCTAAAAGCACCCAGACCCTTCTAGAGCCCCCCAGGACCCGTCTAAAATCCCCCAGACCCTTCTAGAGCCCCCCAGGACCCTTCTAAATGCACCCAGACCCTTGTAGAGCCCCTCAGGACCCTTCTAAAAGAATCCAGACTATTCTAGAGGACCGCAGGACCCTTCTAAAATCCCCCAGACCCTTCTAGAACACCCCAGGACCCTTCTAAAAGAGCCCAGACGATTCTAGAGCCCCCCAGGACTCTTCTAAATGCCCCCAGACACTTCTAGAGAGCCCAGGGCCCGTCTAAAAGCACCCAGACCCTTCTAGAGAACCCCAGGACCCTTCTAAAACGTCCCAGACCCTTCTAGACCCTCCCCGGATCTTTCTAAAAGCCCCAGACCCTTCTAGATCCTCCCAGTATCATTCTAAATGCCCCCAGACCCTTCTAGAGGACCCCAGGACCATTCTAAAAGCCGCCAGACCCTTCTAGAGCCTCCCCGGATCATTCTAAAAGCCCATAGACGCTTCTAGATGCCCCCAGGACCATTCTAAAACCCTCCAGACATTTGTAGAGCCTCCCAGGACCCTTCTAAACGCCCCCAGACCCTTCTAGAACCTCCCCGGATCCTTCTAAAAGTACCCAGACCCATCTGGATCCTCCCAGGACCATTCTAAAAGACCCCAGACCCTTCTAGAGGCCCCAAGAACCCTTCTAATAGCCCCTCAGACCCTTCTAGAGCCCCTCAGGACCCCTCTGAAAGCCCCCAGACGCTTCTAGAGACCCGCAGGACCCTTCTAAATGCACCCAGACCCTTCTAGATTCTCCCAGGACCCTTCTAAAAGCCCCCAGACCCTTCTAGAGCTCCCCAGGACCCGTCTAAAATACCCCAGACCCTTCTAGAGGTCCCCAGGGCCCCTCTAGTGGTCCCCAGACCCTTCTAGAGCCCCCAAGGACCATTCTAAAAGCCCCCAGACCCATCAAGAGCTCCCCAGAACCCTTCTAAAATCCCCCAGACCCTTCTAGAGGCCCCTAGGGCCCCTCTAATGGTCCCCAGACCCTTCTAGAGCCCCCAAGGACCCTTCTAAAAGCCCCCAGACCATTCTAGAGCTCCCCAGGACCCTTCTAAAATCCCTCAGACCCTTCTAGAGCCCCCCAGGACCCTTCTAAAATCCCCCAGACCCTTCTAGAGCCCCCCAGGACCCTTCTAAAAGTCCCCAGACCCTTATAGACCCTCCCCGGATCCTTCTAAAAGCACCCAGACCCTTCTAGAGCCTCCCAGGACACTTATAAAATCCCTCAGACCATTCAGACCATTCTAGAGCCCCACAGGACCCTTATAAAAGCCCCCAGAGACTTCTAGATGCCCCCAGGACCATTCTAAAAGCCCTCACACCATTCTAGAGCCCACCAGGACCCTTCTAAAAGCAGCCAGACCCTTCTAGAGCCCCCCAGGACCCTTCTAAAAGTCCCCAGACCCTTATAGACCCTCCCCGGATCCTTCTAAAAGCACCCAGACCCTTCTAGAGCCTCCCAGGACCCTTATAAAATCCCTCAGACCATTCTAGAGCCCCACATTACCCTTATAAAAGCCCCCAGAGACTTCTAGATGCCCCCAGGACCATTCTAAAAGCCCTCACACCATTCTAGAGCCCACCAGGACCCTTCTAAAAGCCGCCAGACCCTTCTAGAGCCCCCCAGGACCCTTCTAAAACCTCCCAGACCCTTCTAGAGACCCGCAGGACCCATCTAAATGCCCCCAGACCCTTCTAGAGTTTCCCAGGACCCTTCTAAAAGCCCCCAGACCCTTCTAGAGCTCCCAAGGACCCTTCTAAAATACCCCAGACCCTTCTAGAGGCCTCCAGGTCCCCTCTAGTGGTCCCCAGACCCTTCTAGAGCCCCCAAGGACCATTCTAAAAGCCCCCAGACCCTTCTAGAGGCCCCTAGGGCCACTCTAATGGTCCCCAGACCCTTCTAGAGCTCTAAGGACCCTTCTAAAAGCCCCCAGACCCTTCTAGAGACCCGCAGGACCCTTCTAAATGCCCCCAGACCTTTCTAGAGGCCCCCAGGATCCTTCTAAAATCCCCCAGACCCTTCTAGAGCCCCCCAGGACACTTCTAAATGCCCCCAGACCCTTCTAGAGCCCCCCAGGACCCTTCTAAAAGCCCCCAGACCCTTCTAGAGCTCCCAAGGACCCTTCTAAAATACCCCAGACCCTTCTAGAGGCCTCCAGGTCCCCTCTAGTGGTCCCCAGACCCTTCTAGAGCCCCCAAGGACCATTCTAAAAGCCCCCAGACCCTTCTAGAGGCCCCTAGGGCAACTCTAATGGTCCCCAGACCCTTCTAGAGCTCTAAGGACCCTTCTAAAAGCCCCCAGACCCTTCTAGAGACCCGCAGGACCCTTCTAAATGCCCCCAGACCTTTCTAGAGGCCCCCAGGATCCTTCTAAAATCCCCCAGACCCTTCTAGAGCCCCCCAGGACACTTCTAAATGCCCCCAGACCCTTCTAGAGCCCCCCAGGACCCTTCTAAAAGCCCCCAGACCCTTCTAGAGCTCCCCAGGACCCTTCTAAATTACCCCAGACTCTTCTAGAGGCCTCCAGGGCCCCTCTAGTGGTCCCCAGACCCTTCTAGAGCCCCCAAGGACCATTCTAAAAGCCCCCAGACCCTTCTAGAGGCCCCTAGGGCCACTCTAATGGTCCCCAGACCCTTCTAGAGCTCTAAGGACCCTTCTAAAAGCCCCCAGACCCTTCTAGAGACCCGCAGGACCCTTCTAAATGCCCCCAGACCTTTCTAGAGGCACCCAGGATCCTTCTAAAATCCCCCAGACCCTTCTAGAGCCCCCCAGGACACTTCTAAATGCCCCCAGACCCTTCTAGAGCCCCCCAGGACCATTCTAAAAGCCCTCAGACCTTTCTAGAGCCTCCCAGCACCCTTCTGAAAGCACCCAGACCCTTCTAGATGCGCCCAGGACCCTTCTAAAAGACCCCAGACCGTTCTAGAGGCCTCCAGGACGCTTCTAAAAGCCCCCAGACCCTTCTAGAGAAGTCCAGGGCCCTTCTAAAAGCACCCAGACCCTTCTAGAGCTCCCCAGGACGCTTCTAAAATCCCTCAGACCCTTCTAGAGCCCCCCAGGATCCTTCTAAAATCCCCCAGACCCTTCTAGAACCCCCCAGGACCATTCTAAAACCACCCAGACCGTTCTAGACCCTCCCCGGATCCTTCTAAAAGCACCCAGACCATTCTAGAGCCTCCCAGGACCCTTCTAAAAGCCCCCAGATCCTTCTAGAGACCCGCAGGACCCTTCTAAAAGCCTCCAGACCCTTCTAGAGCAACCCAGGACCATTCTAAAAGCCCCCAGACCCTTCTAGAAATTCCACGTATCCTTCTAAAAGCCCCCAGACCCATCTAGATCCCCCCAGGACCCTTCTAAATGCACCCAGACCCATCTAGAGCCCCCCAGGACCCTTCTAGAAGCCTCTAGTCCCTTCTAGAGGCCACCAGGACCGTTCTGAATGCCCCCAGACCCTTCTAGAGCGCTCCAGGACCCTTCTAAAAGCATCCAGACCCTTCTACATGCCCCCAAGACCCTTCTGAAAGCCCCCAGACCCTTCTAGAGCTCCCCAAGACCCTTCCAAATACACCCAGACACTTCTAGCTACCCCCAGGATCATTCTGAAAGACCCAGACCCTTCTAGAGCTCCCCAGGACTCTTCTAAAAAGCCCCAGAGCCTTCTAGAGCCCCCCAGGAATCGTCTAAAAGACCCCAGACCCTTCTAGAGCTCCACAGGACCCTTCTAAAAGCCCCAGACCCTTCTAGACCCTAACCGGATCCTTCTAAAAGCACCCAGAGATTTCTAGATGCACCCAGGACCATTCTAAAAGCTCTCACACACTTCTAGAGCCCCCCAGGACCCTTCTAAAAGCCGCCAGACCCTTCTAGAGCCCCACAGGACACTTCTAAAAGCCCTCAGACCCTTTTAGAGAAACGCAGGACCTTCTAAATGCCCCCAGACCCTTCTAGAGTCTCCCAGGACCCTTCTAAAAGCCCCCAGACCCTTCTAGATCTCCCCAGGACCCTTCTAAAAGCCCCCAGACCCTTCTAGAGGCCCCCTGGACCCTTCTAAAAGCCTCCAGACATTTGTAGAGCCCCCCAGGACCCTTCTAAATGCACCCAGACCAATCTAGACCCTCTCCGGATCCTTCTAAAAGCACCCAGACCCATCTGGATCCTCCCAGGACCCTTCTAAAAGACTCCAGACCCTTCTAGATGCGCCCAAGACCCTTCTAAAAGCTTCCAGACCCTTCTAGAGGCCCCCAGGACCCTTCTGAAAACCCCCAGACCCTTCTAGAGCCCCCCAGGACCCTTCTAAAAGAATCCAGACCCTTCTACAGCCCCTCAGGACCCTTCTGAAAGCCCCCAGACCCTTCTAGAGCTACCCAGGACCCTTCTAAAATCCCCCAGACGCTTCTAGAGCCCCTTAGGACCCTTCTAAAAGACCCCAGACCCTTCTAGAGCCCCCTAGGCCCCTTCTAAAAGCACCCTGACCCTTCTAGAGCCCCACAGGACCTATCTAAAAGCCCCCAGACTCTTCTAGACCCTCCCTGGATCATTCTAAAAGCACCCAGACCCTTCTAGAGCCTCCCAGGACCCTTCTAAAATCCCTCAGACAATTCTAGAGGCCCCCAGGACCCTTCTAAAAGCCCCCAGAGCCTTCTAGATGCCCCCAGGAACATTCTAAAAGCCCTCACACCCTTCTAGAGCCCACCAGGACTATCCTAAACCCCCCCCGACCCTTCTAGAGCCCCCTAGGACACTTCTAAAAGCCCCCAGACCCTTCTAGAGACCCGCAGGACCCATCTAAAAGCCCCCAGACCCTTCTAGAGCTACCCAGAACCCTTCTAAAATACCCCAGACCCTTCTAGAGCTCTCCAGGACCCTTCTAATATCCCCCAGACCCTTCTAGATGCCCCCAAGGCCCCTCTAATGATACTCAGACCCTTCTAGAGCCCCCAAGGACCCTTCTAACAGGACCCAGACCCTTCTAGAGACCCGCAGGACAATTCTAAAAGCCCCCAGACCCTTCTACAGCCTCCCAGGACCCTTCTAAAAGACCCCAGACCCTTCTAGAGCTCCCCAGGACCCTTCTAAAAGCACCCATACCCTTCTAGAGCCCCCCAGGACCCTATAAAAGACCCCACACCCTTCTTGAGGCACCCAGGACCCTTCCAAAATACCCCAGACCCTTCTAGAGCCACCCAAAGACCCTTCTCAAAGAACCCAGACCCTTCGAGAGCCCGCCAGGACACTTCTATAAGCCCCCAGACCCTTCTAGAGGACCCCAAGGCCCCTCTTAAGGACCCCCGTCTCTCCTAGAAGGGTCTCGGGGCTTTTATAAGGGCCCTGGGGGTTCTAGAATGGTCTGGGGGCTTTTAGAAGGGTCCTGGGGTTCTCTAGAAGGGTCTGGGGGCTTTTGAAAGTATCCTGGTGGCCTCTAGAATGGTGTGGGATATATCAGAGGGGTCCGGGGATGATCTAGAAGGGTCTGGGGGCTTTTAGAAGGGTCCTGGAAGGCTCTAGAAGGGTCTGGGGACTTTTAGAAGGGTCCGGGGGGCCTCTAGAAGGGTCTGGAGGCTTTTAGAAGGGTCCTGCGAGGCTCTAGAAGGGTCCGGGGGCTTTTAGAGGGGTCCTGCGAGGCTCTAGAAGGGTCTGGGGGCTTTTAGAATGATCCGGGGAGGGTCTAGAAGGTTCTGGGGGCCTTTAGAAGGGTCCTGGGGGTCTCTAGAAGGGTCTGAGGGCTTTTAGAATGATCCGGGGTGGGTCTAGAAGAGTCTGGGGGCCTTTAGAATGGTCCTGGGGCTCTCTAGAAGGGTCTGGGTGCTTTTAGAAGGGTCCTGGGAGGCTCTAGAAGGGTTTGGGGGCTTTTAGAATGGTCCTGGGTGGCTCTAGAAGGTTCTGGTTGCTTTTCGAAGGGTCCTGGCTTATCTAGAAGGGTCTGGGGGCATTTAGAAGGGTCCTGGGTGTCTCTAGAAGGGTCTGGGTGCTTTTGGAATGGTCCTGGGGGGCTCTAGAAGGGTCTGGTGGCTTTTAGAAGGGTCCTGGGTGGATCTAGAAGGTTCTGGAGGCTTTCAGAAGGGTCATGGGGGTCTCTAGAATGGTCTGGGGGCTTTTAGAAGGGTCCTGGGGAGCCCTAGAAGGGTCTGGGTTCTTTTAGAAGGGTCCTGGGATGCTCTAGAAGGTTCTTGGTGCTTTCAGAAGGGTCCTGGGGGCCTTTATAAGGGTCTGGGTGCTTTTAGAAGGGTCCTGGGGGGCTCTAGAAGGGTCTTGGGGCTTTTAGAAGGGTCCTGGGGTGCTCTAGAAGGGTCTGGGGACTTTTAGAAGGGTCCTGGGGTGCTCTAGAATGGACGGGGTGCATTAAGAGGGCCCTGGGGACCTCTAGATTGGTCTGGGGGCTTTTAGAAGGGTCCTGGGGGGCTCTAGAAGGGTCTGTAGGCTTTTAGAAGGGTCCGGGAGGGCTCTAGAAGGGTCTGGGGGCATTTAGATGGGTCATAGGGGGCTCTAGAAGGGTCAGGGGGCTTTTAGAAGGGTCCTGGGGGGCTCTAGAAGGGTCTGTAGGCTTTTAGAAGGGTCCGGGAGGGCTCTAGAAGGGTCTGGGGGCATTTAGATGGGTCATAGGGGGCTCTAGAAGGGTCAGGGGGCTTTCAGAAGGGTCCTGGGGGCCTTTATAAGGGTCTGGGTGCTTTTTGAAGGATCCTAGGGGGCTCTAGAAGGGTCTGAGGGCGTTTAGAAGGATCCGGGGAGTGTCTAGAAGGGTCTGGGGGCTTTTAGAAGGGTCCTGGGGGTCTCTAGAAGGGTCTGGTGGCTTTTAGAAGGGTCCTGGGAGGCTCTAGAAGGGTCTGGGTGCATTTATAAGGGACCGGGGAGCCTCTAGAAGGGTCTGGGTGCTTTTAGAAAGGTCCTAGGGGGCTCTAGAAGGGCCTAGAGGCTTTTAGACGAGTCCTGGGGGCCTCTAGAAGGGTCTGGGGGCTTTTAGAAGGGTCCTGGGTGGATCTAGATTGGTCTGGGGGCTTGTAGAAGGGTCCTGGGGGGCTCTAGAAGGGTCTGGGGGCTTGTAGAATGGTCCTGGGGGGGCTATAGAAGGGTCTGGTGGCTTTTAGAAGGGTCCTGGGGGCCTCTAGAAGGGTCTGGGGGCTTTTAGAAGGGTCCTTGGGGGCTCTAGAAGGGTCTGGGTGCTTGTAGAAAGGTCCTGGCGGGCTCTAGAAGGGTCTGGGGGCTTTTAGAAGGGTCCTGGGGTGCTCTAGAATGGTCTGGGTGCTTTTAGAAGGGTCCTGGGAGGCTCTAGAAGGGTCTGGGGGCTTTTAGAATGGTCCTGGGTGGCTCTAGAATGGTCTGGGGGCTTTTAGAAGGGTCCTGGGAGGATCTAGAAGAGTCTGGGGGCTTTTAGAAGGATCCTGGAAGGCTCTAGAAGGGTCTGGGGGCTTTTAGAATGGTCCTGGGATGCTCTAGAAGGGTCTTGGTGCTTTTAGAAGGGTCCTGGAGGGCTCTAGAATGTTCTGGGTGCTTTCAGAAAGGTCCAGGGGGCCTCTAGAAGGGTCTGGAGGCTTTTAGAAGGGTCCGGGGGGGATCTAGAATGGTCTGGGGGCTTTTAGAAGGGTCCTGGGTTGCTCTAGAAGGGTCTGGGGTCTTTTAGAAGGGTCCTGGGGGGTCTAGAAGGGTCTGGGGGCTTTTAGAATGGTCCTGGGAGGCTCTAGAATGGTCTGGGTGCTTTTAGAAGGGTTCTGGGTGCCTCTTGAAAGGTCTGGGGGCATTTAGAAGGGTCCTGGGGGGCTCTAGAAAGGTCTAGGGGCTTTTAGAAGGGTACTGGGGGTCTCTAGAAGGGTCTGGGGACTTTTAGAATGATCCTGGGGGGCTCTAGAAGGGTCTGGGGTCTTTTCGAAGGATCCGGGGAGGGTCTAGAAGGGTCTGGGGGCTTTTAGAAGTGTCCTAGGGGACTCTAGAAGGGTCTGGGGGCTTTTAGATGGGTCCTAGGGGGCTCTAGAAGGGTCTGGTGGCTTTTGGAATGATCCTGGGGGGCTCTAGAAGGGTCTGGGGGCTTTTAGAATGATCCTGGGGGTCTCTAGAAGGGTCTGGGGGCTTTTAGAATGATCCGGGGACGGTCTAGAAAGGTCTGGGTGCTTTTTGAAGGATCCTAGGTGGCTCTAGAATGGTCTGGGGGCTTTTAGAAGGATCCGGGGAGGGTCTAGAAGGGTCTGGGGGCTTTTAGAAGGGTCCTGGGGGTCTCTAGAAGGGTCTGGTTGCTTTTAGAAGGGTCCTGGGAGGCTCTAGAAGGGTCGGGGTGCTTTTAGAAAGGTCCTGGGGGGCTCTAGATGGGTCTAGAGGCTTTTAGACGGGTCCTGGGGGCATCTAGAAGGGTCTGGGTGCTTTTAGAAGGGTCCTGGGTGGCTCTAGAAGGGTCTGGGGGCTTGTAGAAGGGTCCTGGGGGGCTCTAGAAGGGTCTGGGGGCTTTTAGAAGGGTCCTGGGGGCATCTAGAAAGCTCTGGGAGCATTTAGAAGAGTTCTGGGTGGGTTCTAGAAGGGTCTGGGGGCTTGTAGAAGGGTCCTGGGTGCCGCTAGAAGGGTCTGGGGGCTTTTAGAAGGGTCCTGGGTGGCTCAAGGAGGGTCTGGGGGCTTTTAGAAGGGTCCTGGGGTGCTCTAGAAGGGTCTGGGGGCTTTTAGAAGGGGTCCTGGGGGGCTCTAGAAGGGTCTGGGGGCATTTAGAAGGGTCCTGGAGGTCTCTAGAAGGGTCTGGGTGCTTTTAGAAGCGTCCTGGGTGGCTCTAGAAGGGTCTGGGGACTTTTAGAAGGGTCCCTGGGGGTCTCTGGAAGGGTCTGGGAGCTTTTAGAAGGGTCCTGGGAGGCTCTAGAAGGGTCTGGGGGCTTTTAGAACTGTCCTGGGATGCTCTAGAAAGTTCTGTGGGCTTTCAGAAGGGTCCAGGGGTCCTCTAGAAGGGTCTGGAGGCTTTTAGAAGTGTCCGGGGGTGCTCTAGAGGGGTCTGGGGGCTTTTAGAAGGGTCCTGGGGGGCTCTAGAAGGGTCTGGGGTCTTTAAGAAGGGTCCTGGGGTGTCCTAGAAGGGACGGGGTGCCTTAAGAGGGGCCCTGGGGGGCTCTAGAAGGGTCTGGGGGCTTTTAGAAGGGTCCTGGAGTGCTCTAGAAGGGTCTGGTGGCTTTCAGAAGGGTCCTGGGGGGCTCTAGAAGGGTCTGGGGGCTTTTAGAAGGGTCATGGGGGTCTCTAGAAGGGTCTGGGGGCTTTTAGAATGATCCGGGGAGGGTCTAGAAGGTTCTGGGGGCTTTTAGAAGGGTCCTGGGGGGCTCTAGAGGGGTCTGGGGGCTTTTAGAAGGGTCCCGGGGTTCTCTAGAAGGGTCTGGGGGCATTTAGAAGTATCCTGGGGGCCTCTAGAAGGGTCTGGGATCTATTAGAGTGGTCCGCGGGGGGCTCTAGAAGGGTCTGGGGGTTTTTAGAAGGCTCCTGGGAGGCTCTAGAATGGTCTGGGGGCTTTTAGAATGTTCCTGGGGTTCTCTAGAAGGGTCTGGGGACTTATAGAGGTGTCCTGGGGGCCTCTAGAAGGGTCTGAGAACTATTAGAGTGGTTCGGGGGGGCTCTAGAAGGGTCTGGAGGCTTTTAGAAGGGTCTTGGGGGGCTCTAGAAGGGTCTGGGGGCTTTTAGAATAATCCGGGGAGGGTCTAGAAGGGTCTGGGTTCTTTTAGAATAGTCTTGGGAGGTTTTAGAAGGGTCTGGGGTCTTTTAGAATGATCAGGGGAGGGTCTAGAAGGGTCTGGGCGCTTTTAGACGGGTCCTGGGGGGCTCTACAAGGGTCTGGAGGCTTTTAGAGGGGTTCTGGGGGGCCCTAGAAAGGTCTGGGTTCATTTAGAAGGATCCGGGGAGGGTCTAGAAACGTCGGGGGGCTATTAGAAGGGTCCTGGGAGGCTCTAGAAGAATCTGGGGGCTTTTAGAATGATCCGGGGAGGGTCTAGAAGGGTCTGGGGGCCTTTAGAAGGGTCCTGGGGGGCTCTAGAATGGTCTGGGGGCTTTTAGAATGATCCTGGGGGGCTCTAGAAGGGTCTGGGGGCTTTTAGAATGATCCTGGGGGGCTCTAGAAGGGTCTGGGGTCTTTTCGAAGGATCCGGGGTGGGTCTAGAAGGGTCTGGGTGCTTTTAGAAGGGTCCTGGGTGGCTCTAGAAGGGTCTGGGGGCTTTTAGAAGGGTCCGGTGGGGCTCTAGAAGGGTCTGGGGGCTTTTAGAAGTGCCCTGGGGTGCTCTAGAAGTGTCTGGAGAATTTTAGAAGGGTCCTCGGATGCTCTAGAAGGGTCTGGGTGCTTTTAGAAGGGTCCTGGAGGGCTCTAGAAGGTTCTGGGGGCTTTCAGAAGGGTACTGGGAGTCTCTAGAAGGGTCTGGGGACTTTTAGAATGATCCTGGGGGGCTCTAGAAGGGTCTGGGGTCTTTTCGAAGGATCCGGGGAGGGTCTAGAAGGGTCTGGGGGCTTTTAGAAGTGTCCTAGGGGACTCTAGAAGGGTCTGGGGGCTTTTAGATGGGTCCTAGGGGGCTCTAGAAGGGTCTGGTGGCTTTTGGAATGATCCTGGGGGGCTCTAGAAGGGTCTGGGCGCTTTTAGAATGATCCTGGGGGTCTCTAGAAGGGTCTGGGGGCTTTTAGAATGATCCGGGGACGGTCTAGAAAGGTCTGGGTGCTTTTTGAAGGATCCTAGGTGGCTCTAGAAGGGTCTGGGGGCTTTTAGAAGGATCCGGGGAGGGTCTAGAAGGGTCTGGGGGCTTTTAGAAGGGTCCTGGGGGTCTCTAGAAGGGTCTGGTTGCTTTTAGAAGGGTCCTGGGAGGCTCTAGAAGGGTCGGGGTGCTTTTAGAAAGGTCCTGGGGGGCTCTAGAAGGGTCTAGAGGCTTTTAGACGGGTCCTGGGGGCATCTAGAAGGGTCTGGGTGCTTTTAGAAGGGTCCTGGGTGGCTCTAGAAGGGTCTGGGGGCTTGTAGAAGGGTCCTGGGGGCTCTAGAAGGGTCTGGGGGCTTTTAGAAGGGTCCTGGGGGCATCTAGAAAGCTCTGGGAGCATTTAGAAGAGTTCTGGGTGGGTTCTAGAAGGGTCTGGGGGCTTGTAGAAGGGTCCTGGGTGCCGCTAGAAGGGTCTGGGGGCTTTTAGAAGGGTCCTGGGTGGCTCAAGGAGGGTCTGGGGGCTTTTAGAAGGGTCCTGGGTGCTCTAGAAGGGTCTGGGGGCTTTTAGAAGGGTCCTGGGGGGCTCTAGAAGGGTCTGGGGGCATTTAGAAGGGTCCTGGAGGTCTCTAGAAGGGTCTGGGAGCTTTTAGAAGGGTCCTGGGAGGCTCTAGAAGGGTCTGGGGGCTTTTAGAACTGTCCTGGGATGCTCTAGAAAGTCTGGGGGCTTTCAGAAGGGTCCAGGGGTCCTCTAGAAGGGTCTGGAGGCTTTTAGAAGTGTCCGGGGGTGCTCTAGAGGGGTCTGGGGGCTTTTAGAAGGGTCCTGGGGGGCTCTAGAAGGGTCTGGGGTCTTTAAGAAGGGTCCTGGGGTGTCCTAGAAGGGACGGGGTGCCTTAAGAGGGGCCCTGGGGGCTCTAGAAGGGTCTGGGGGCTTTTAGAAGGGTCCTGGAGTGCTCTAGAAGGGTCTGGTGGCTTTCAGAAGGGTCCTGGGGGGCTCTAGAAGGGTCTGGGGGCTTTTAGAAGGGTCATGGGGGTCTCTAGAAGGGTCTGGGGGCTTTTAGAATGATCCGGGGAGGGTCTAGAAGGTTCTGGGGGCTTTTAGAAGGGTCCTGGGGGGCTCTAGAGGGGTCTGGGGTCTTTTAGAAGGGTCCCGGGGTTCTCTAGAAGGGTCTGGGGGCATTTAGAAGTATCCTGGGGGCCTCTAGAAGGGTCTGGGATCTATTAGAGTGGTCCGCGGGGGGCTCTAGAAGGGTCTGGGGGTTTTTAGAAGGCTCCTGGGAGGCTCTAGAATGGTCTGGGGGCTTTTAGAATGTTCCTGGGGTTCTCTAGAAGGGTCTGGGGACTTATAGAAGGGTCCTGGGGGCCTCTAGAAGGGTCTGAGAACTATTAGAGTGGTTCGGGGGGGCTCTAGAAGGGTCTGGAGGCTTTTAGAAGGGTCTTGGGGGGCTCTAGAAGGGTCTGGGGGCTTTTAGAATAATCCGGGGAGGGTCTAGAAGGGTCTGGGTTCTTTTAGAATAGTCTTGGGAGGTTTTAGAAGGGTCTGGGGTCTTTTAGAATGATCAGGGGAAGGTCTAGAAGGGTCTGGGCGCTTTTAGACGGGTCCTGGGGGGCTCTACAAGGGTCTGGAGGCTTTTAGAGGGGTTCTGGGGGGCCCTAGAAAGGTCTGGGTTCATTTAGAAGGATCCGGGGAGGGTCTAGAAACGTCGGGGGGCTATTAGAAGGGTCCTGGGAGGCTCTAGAAGAATCTGGGGGCTTTTAGAATGATCCGGGGAGGGTCTAGAAGGGTCTGGGGGCCTTTAGAAGGGTCCTGGGGGGCTCTAGAATGGTCTGGGGGCTTTTAGAATGATCCTGGGGGGCTCTAGAAGGGTCTGGGGGCTTTTAGAATGATCCTGGGGGGCTCTAGAAGGGTCTGGGGTCTTTTCGAAGGATCCGGGGAGGGTCTAGAAGGGTCTGGGTGCTTTTAGAAGGGTCCTGGGTGGCTCTAGAAGGGTCTGGGGGCTTTTAGAAGGGTCCGGTGGGGCTCTAGAAGGGTCTGGGGGCTTTTAGAAGTGCCCTGGGGTGCTCTAGAAGTGTCTGGAGAATTTTAGAAGGGTCCTCGGATGCTCTAGAAGGGTCTGGGTGCTTTTAGAAGGGTCCTGGAGGGCTCTAGAAGGTTCTGGGGGCTTTTAGAATGATCCGGGGTGGGTCTAGAAAGGTCTGGGGGCCTTTAGAATGGTCCTGGGGGGCTCTAGAAGGGTCTGGGTGCCTTTAAAAGGGTCCTGGGTGAATCTAGAATGTTCTGCTGGCTTTCAGAAGGGTCCTGGGGTCCTCTAGAAGGGTCTGGGGGCTTTTAGAAGGGACCTGGGGTGCTCTAGAAGGGCCTGGGGACTTTTAGAAAGGTCCTGGGGTGCTCTAGAAGGGACGGGGTTCATTAAGAGGGGCCCTGGGTGCCTCTTGAAGGGTCTGGGGGCATTTAGAAGGGTCCTGGGGGGCTCTAGAAGGGTCTAGGGGCTTTTAGAAGGGTACTGGGGGGCTCTAGAAGGGTCTGGGGGCTTTTAGAATGATCCTGGGGGGCTCTAGAAGGGTCTGGGGGCTTTTGGAATGATCCTGGGGGGCTCTAGAAGGGTCTGGGGGCTTTTAGAAGGGTCCTCGGGTTCTCTAGAAGGGTCTGGTTGCTTATAGAAGGGTACTGGGAGGCTCTAGAAGGGTCTGGGTGCTTTTAGAAAGGTCCTGGGGGGCTCTAGAAGGGTCTAGACACTTTTAGACGGGTCCTGGGGTCCTCTAGAAGGGTCTGGGTGCTTTTAGAAGGGTCCTGGTTGGATCTAGAAGGGTCTGGGGGCTTGTAGAAGGGTCCGGGGGTCTCTAGAAGGGTCTGGGGGCTTTTAGAAGGGTCCTGGGAGGGTCTAGAAAGGTCTGGGGGCTTTTAGAAGGGTCCTGGGGGGCTCTAGAAGGGTATGGGAGCTTTTAGTAGGGTCCTGGGGGGCTCTAGAAGGGTCTGGGTGCTTTTAGAAGGGTCCTGGGGGGCTCTAGAAGGGTCTAGAGGCTTTTAGAAGGGTCCTGGGTGCCTCTAGAAGGGTCTGGGGGCGTTCAGAAGGGTCCTGGGAGGCTCTGGAAGGGTCTGGGTGCTTTTATAAGGGTCCTGGGGGCCTCTAGAAGTGTCTGGTGGCTTTTAGAAGGGTCCGGGGGGGCTCTAGAAGGGTCTGGGGACTTTTAGAAGGGTCCTGGTGGCCTCTAGACAAGTCTGGGGGCTATTAGAAGGGTCCTGGGGGGCTGTAGAAGGGTCTGGGGGCTTGTAGAAGGGTCCTGGGGGGGGCTAGAATGGTCTGGGGTCTTTTAGAATGGTCCTGGGTGGCTCTAGGAGGTTCTGGGGGCTTTCAGAATGGTCCTGGGGGTCTCTAGAAGGGTCTGGGTGCTTTTAGAACGGTCCTGGGGGGCTCAAGAATGGTCTGGGTGCTTTTAGAAGGGTCCTGTGGGGCTCTAGAAGGTTCTGGGGGCTCTTAGAATGGTCCTGGGGGCCTCTAGAAGGGTCTAGGGGCTTTTAGAAGGGTCCGGGGAGGCTCTAGAAGGGTCTGGGGGCTTTTAGAAGGGTCCTGGGGTGCTCTAGAAGGGTCTGGGGGCTTTTAGAAGGGTCCTGGGATGCTCTAGAAGGGACGGGGCTGCTTAAGAGGGGCCCTGGGGCCTCTAGAAGGGTCTGGGGGCTTTTAGAAGGGTCCTGGGGGGCTCTAGAAGGGTCTGGAAGTTTTGAGAAGGGTCCTGGGGGGCTCTAGAAGGGTCTGGGGGCTTTTAGAAGTGTCCTGGGGTGCTCTAGAATGGTCTGGGGGCTTTTAGATGGGTCCTGGGGGGCTCTAGAAGGGACGGGGTGGCTTAAGAGGGGCCCTGGGTCCTCTAGAAGGGTCTGGGGGCTTTTAGAAGGGTCCTGGGGGGCTCTAGAAGGGTCTGGGGTCTTTTAGAAGGGTCCTGGGATCCTCTAGAAGGGTCTCGGGGCTTTTAGAAGGATCCGGGGATGGTCTAGAAGGGTCTGGGGGCTTTTAGAAGGGTCTTGGGAGGCTCTAGAAGGGTCTGGGGCCTTTTCAAAGGAACCTGAACGTCTCCAGGAGGTTCTGGGGGCTTTTGGAAGGGTCCTTGGGGGCTGTAGAATGGTCTGGGTCCTTTGTACTTAGCTGGCAGGGGAGACACCCTGATCAAGCAGGTGCTTTTCCCAGGCCAGGCTCATCCTTTGCACTCCGGGTGTGCTGAGCCCTGCGAATTCCCCAAATGTGCAAAATTAAAATTTTTGCTCTAGAAGCACCCAGACCCTTCTAGAGCCCCCCAGGAACCTTCTAAAAGCACCCAGACACGTCTAGAGCCCCCAGGAACATTCTAAAATCCCCCAGACACTTTTAGAGCCCCCAGTGTGCTTCTCAAAGCCCCCGGACTTTCTAGAGCCCCCCAAAACCTTATAAAGGCCCCCAAAATCTTATAAAGCCCCCCAGGCCCTACTAAACCCCCTTAGGACCCTTCTACAATACCCTAGACCCTTCTAGAGCCACCGAGGACCCTTCTAAAAGACCCCAAACCCTTCCGGAGCCCCTTAGGAACCTTTTTAGAGACCCTAGACCCTCCTAGATCCTTCAAGGACTCTTCTAAAAGCCCCCAGATACTTCTAGGGGTTAGAGGCAGGGTTAGGGTTAGGGTTAGGGTTAGGGTTAGGGTTAGAGTTAGGGTTAGGGTTAGGGTTAGGGTTAGGGTTAGGGTTAGGGTTAGGGTTAGGGTTAGGGTTAGGGTTAGGGTTAGGGTTAGAGTTAGGGTTAGGGTTAGGGTTAGAGTTAGGGTTAGGGTTAGGGTTAGGGTTAGGGTTAGGGTTAGGGTTAGGGTTAGGGTTAGAGTTAGGGTTAGGGTTAGGGTTAGGGTTAGGGTTAGGGTTAGGGTTAGGGTTAGAGTTAGGGTTAGGGTTAGGGTTAGGGTTAGGGTTAGGGTTAGGGTTAGGGTTAGGGTTAGGGTTAGGTTAGGTTAGGGTTAGGGTTAGGGTTAGGGTTAGGGTTAGGGTTAGAGTTAGGGTTAGGGTTAGAGTTAGGGTTAGGATTAGGGTTAGGATTAGGGTTAGGGTTAGGGTTAGGGTTAGAGTTAGGGTTAGGGTTAGGGTTAGGGTTAGGGTTAGGGTTAGGGTTAGGGTTAGGGTTAGGGTTAGAGTTAGGGTTAGGGTTAGGGTTAGGGTTAGAGTTAGGGTTAGGGTTAGGGTTAGGGTTAGGGTTAGGGTTAGGGTTAGGGTTAGGTAGGTTAGAGTTAGGGTTAGGGTTAGGGTTAGGGTTAGGGTTAGGGTTAGGGTTAGGGTTAGGGTTAGGGTTTGGGTTTGTGTTAGAGTTAGGGTTAGAGTAAGAGTTAGGGTTAGGGATAGGGTTAGGAACCTTTTTTAGCCCTACAGGACCCATCTAAAAGCACTCAGACCATTCAACATCCCCTCAGGACCCTCGTAACTGTCCCCAGATCCTTCTAGAGCCCACCAGGACACTTCTAAAAGACCCAGACCCTTCTAGAGCCCCCCAAGACCATTCTAAAAGCCCCCAGACCCTTCTAGAGCCCCCCAGGACCCTTCTAATAGCCCCCAGAGCCTTCTAGATGCCCCCAGGACGCTTCTAAAAGCCCTAACACACTTCTAGAGCCCCCCAGGACCCTTCTAAAAGCTTCCAGACACTTCTAGAGCTCCCCAGGACCCTTCTAAAATCCCCCAGACCCTTCTAGAGGCCCCCAGGGCCCCTCTAATGGTCCCCAGACCCTTCTAGAGCCCCCCAGGACCCATCTAAAGCACCCATACCCTTCTACATCCCCACAGAACCCTTCTAAAAGCCCCCAGACCCTTCTAGAGCCACCCAGGTCCCTTCTAAAAGCACCCAGACCCTTCTAGATGCACCCAGGACCCTTCTGAAAGCACCAGACCCTTCTAGACCATCCCGGATCATTCTAAAAGCACCCAGACCCATCTAGAGCCCACCAGGACTCTTCTAAAACCCTCCAGACCCTTCTAGAGGACCCCAGGACCCTTCTGAATGCCCCCAGACCCTTCTAGACCCCCCAGGACCCTTCTAAAAGCCTCCAGACCCTTCTAGAGCTCCCCAGGACCCTTCTAAATGCACCCAGACATTTCTAGCGCCCCCCAGGACCCTTCTAAAAGCCCCCAGACCCATCTAGAGCTCCCCAGGACCCTTCTAAAAGATCCCAGACCCTTCTAGAGCCCCCCAGGACCCTTCTAAAAGCACCCAGACCCTTCGAGAGCCCCACAGGACCCTTCTAAAAGCCACCAGACCCTTCTAGACCCTCCCCGAATCCTTCTAAAAGCACTCAGACCCTTCTAGAGACACGCAGGACCCTTCTAAAAGCCCCCAGACCATTCTAGAGTCTCCTAGGACCATTCTAAAAGCCCCCAGACAATTCTAGAGCTCCCCAGGACCCTTCTAAAATCCCCCAGACCCTTCTAGAGGACCCCAGTGCCCCTCTAATGTTCCCCAGACGCTTCTAGAGCCCCCAAGGACCCTTCTAAAAGCCCCCAGAGCATTCTAGACCCTCCCTGGATCCTTCTAATAGCACCCAGACCCTTCCAGAGCCCCCAGGACCATTCTACAAGACCTCCGAACCCTTCTAGAGCCTCTACGGACCCTTCTAAAAGCCCCCGTACCCTTCTAGAGCCCCCCAGGACCCATCTAAAAGCCCCCAGACCCTTCTACAGCCACACAGGACCCTTCTGAAAGCACCCAGACCCTTCTAGAGCCCCCCAGGACCCTTCTAAAAGAACCCAGACCCTTCTACACCCTCCCCGGATCATTCTAAAATCACCCAGACCCTTCTACAGCCTCCCAGGACCCTTCTAAAATCCTTCAGACCCTTCTAGAAGCCCCCAGGACCCTTCTGAAAGCCCCCAGAGCCTTGTAGATGCCCCCAGGACCCTTCTAAAAGCCGCCAGACCATTCTAAAGCCACCCAGAACCCTTCTAAAAGCCCCCAGACCCTTCTAGAGGCCCCCAAGATCCTTCTAAAAGCCCCCAGACCCTTCTAGAGCCCCCCGGGACCCTTCTAAATGCCCCCAGACCATTCTAGAGCCACCCAGGACATTTCTAAAAGCACCCAGACGCTTCTAGAGCCCACCAGGACCCTTCTAAAAGCAACCAGACCATTCTAGAGCCACCCAGATCCCTTCTAAAATCACCCAGACACTTCTAGAGCCTCCCAGGACCCTTCTAAAAATCCTCAGACCCATCTAGAGGCCCCCAGGACCCTTCCAAAAGTCCCCAGAGCCATCTAGATGCCCCCAGGACCCTTCTAAAAGCACTCACACTCTTCTAAAGCCACCCAGGACTCTTCTAAAAGCCCCCAGAGCATTCTACAGCCCCGCAGGACCATTCAAAAGCCCCCAGACCCTTCTAAAGACCCCCAGGACCCTTCTAAAAGCACCCAGACCCTTCTAGAGCCTCCCAGGACCCTTCTAAAAGAACCCAGACGCTTCTAGATCACCACAGGACCCTTCTAAAAGCCCCCAGACCCTTCTAGACCCTCCCCGAATCCTTCTAAAACACCCAGACCCTTCTAGAGCCTCCCAGGACCCTTCTAATATCCCACAGACATTTCTAGAGGCCCCCAGGACCCTTCTAAGAGCACCCAGACCATTCTAGATCCCCCCAGGACCCTTCTAAAAGCCCCCAGACCCTTCTAGATTCTCCCAGGACCCTTCTAAAAGCCCCCAGACACTTCTAGAGATCCCCAGGACCCTTCTAAAATCCCCCAGACCCTTCTAGAGGCCACCAGGGCTTCTCTAATGGTCCCCAGACCCTTCTAGAGCCCCCAAGGACCCTTCTAAAAGGACCCAGAGCCTTCTAGACCCTCCCCGGATCCTTCTAATAGTCCCCAGACCCTTCTAGAGCCAAGCAGGACCCTTCTAAAAGCACCCAGACCTTTCTAGAGGCCCCCTGGACCCTTCAAAAAGCCCCCAGACCCTTCTAGATCCTCCCAGGACCCTTCTAAAAGAACCCAGACCCTTCTAGAGCCCCCCAGGACCTTTCTAAATGCCACCAGACCCTTCTAGAGCCCCACAGGACCCTTCTAAAAGCACCCATACCCTTCTAGAGACCGTACAGGACCCTTCTAGAAGCCCTCAGACCTTTCCAGAGTCTCCCAGGACCCTTCTAAAAGCCCCCAGACCCTTCTAGAGCCCCCCAGGACACTTCTAAAAGCACCCAGACCCTTCTAGAGCCCCCTAGGACCCTTCTCAAAGATCCCAGACCCTTCTAGATTCCTCCAGGACCCTTCTAAAAACACCCAGACCCTTCTAGAGACCCGCAGGACCCTTCTAAAAGCCCCCAGACCCTTCTATATTCCCCCAGGACCCTTCTAAAAGACCCCAGACCCTTCTAGAGCTCCCCAGGACCCTTCTAAAATTCCCCAGACCCTTCTAGAGGCCGCCAGGGCTCCTCTAATGGTCCCCAGACCCTTCTAGAGACCCCAAGGACCCTTCTAAAAGCCCCCAGAGCCTTCTAGACCCTTCCCGGATCCTTCTAATAGCACCCAGACCCTTCTAGAGCCCCCGAGGACCCTTCTAAAAGGCCCCAGACCCTTCTAGAGACTCCACGGACACTTCTAAAAGCAACCAGACCCTTCTAGAGCCTCCCAGGACCCTTCTAAAATCCCTCAGACACTTCTAGAGGCCCCCAGGACCCTTCTAAAATACCCCAGAGCCTTCAAGATGCCCCCAGGACAATTCTAAAAGACCTCACACCCTTCTAGAGCCCCCCAGGAACCTTCTAAAAGCCCCCAGACCCTTCTAGAGACCCGCAGGACCCTTCTAATTGCACTCAGACCCTTCTAGATTCTACCAGGACCCTTCTAAAAGCACCCAGACCTTTCTAGAGCTCCCCAGGACCATTCTAAACTCCCCCAGACCCTTCCAGAGCCCACCAGGACGCTTCTAAATGCCCCCAGACCCATCTAGAGCCCCCCAGGACTCTTCTAAAAGACCCCAGACCATTCCAGAGGCCCTCAGGACCCTTCTGAAAGCGCCCAGACCCTTCTAGAGCTCCCCAGGACCCTTCTAAATGCACCCAGACACTTCTAGCTCCACCCAGGACCCTTCTAAAAGACCCCAGACCCTTCTAGCGCTCCCCAGGACCCTCCTAAAAGTCCCCAGACAATTCTAGACCCCCCAGGACCCTTCTAAAAGCACCCAGACCCTTCTAGAGCCCCCCAGGACACTTCTAACAGCCCCCAGACCATTCCAGACCCACCCCGAATCCTTCTAAAAGCGCCCAGACCAATCTAGAACCTCCCAGGACCCTTCTAAAAGGCCGCAGACACTTCTAGAGGACCCCAGGACCCTTCTAAAAGCCCCCAGAGCCTTCTAGATGTCCCCAGGACCCTTCTAAAAGCCCTCACACCCTTTAGAGCCCCCCAGGACCATTCTAAAAGACCCCAGACCCTTCTAGAACCCCCCAGGACCCTTCTAAAAGCACCCAGACTTTTCTAGAGACCCGCAGGACCCTTTTAAATGCCCCCAGACCCTTCTAGAGTCTACCAGGACCCTTCAAAAAGCCCCCAGACCCTTCTAGAGCTGCCCAGGACCCTTCTAAACTCCCCGAGACCCTTCTAGAGGCCCCCAGGGCTCCTCTAATGGTCCCCAGACCATTCTAGATCCCCCAAGGACCCTTCTAAAAGCCTCCAGACCCTTCTAGATACACGCAGGACCCTTCTAAAAGACCCCAGACCATTCTAGAGCCTTCCAGGACCCTTCTAAAAGCCCCCAGACAATTCTAGAGCTCCCCAGGACCCTTCTAAAATCTCCCAGACCCTTCTAGAGGACCCCAGTGCCCCTCTAATGGTCCCCAGACCCATATATAGCCCCCAAGGACCCTTCTAAAAGCTCCCAGACCCTTCTAGACCCTCCCAGGATCATTCTAATAGCACCCAGACCCTTCTAGAGCCCCCCAGGACCCTTCTAAAAGCCCCCAGACCCTTCTAGAGCCTCCACGGACCCTTCTGAAAGCCCCCGGACCCTTCCAGAGCCCCCCAGGACACATCTAAAGCCCCCAGACCATTCTACTGCCCCACAGGACCATTCTAAAAGCCCCCAGACCCTTCTAGAGCCACCCAGGACCCTTCTAAAAGCACCTAGACCCTTCTAGAGGCCCCCAGGACGCTTCTAAAAGCCCCCAGAGCTTTCTAGAGGCCCCCTGGACCCTTCAAAAAGCCCCCAGACCCTTCTAGAGCCTCCCAGGACCATTCTAAAAGCACCCAGACACTTCTAGAGCCTCCCAGGACCCTTCTAAAAGCACCCAGACCCTTCTAGAGCCCCCCAGGACCATTCTAAAAGCCCCCAGACCCTTCTAGAGCCTCGCACGACCCTTCTAAAAGCCCCCAGACCCTTCTAGAGACCCTACAGGACCCTTCTAAAAGCCCTCAGACCCTTCTAGCGTCTCCCAGGACCCTTCTAAAAGCTCCCAGACCCTTCTAGAGCACCCCAGGACCCTTCTAAAAACACCCAGACCCTTCTAGACCCCCCTAGGACCCTTTTCAAAGACCCCAGAGCCTTCTAGATTCCTTCAGGGCCCTTCTAAAAGCCCCCAGACCCTTCTAGATTCCCCCAGGACCCTTGTAAAAGCCCCCAGACCCTTCTAGAGCTCCTCAGGACCCTTCTAAAATCCCCTAGACCCTTCTAGAGGACCCCAGTGCTCCTCTAATGGTACCCAGACCCTTCTAGAGCCACCAATAACCCTTCTAAATGCCCACAGAGCCTTCTAGACCCTCCCCGGATCCTTCTAATAGCCCCCAGACCCTTCTAGAGCCCCCCAGGACCCTTCTAAAAGCACCCAGACCCTTCTAGAGCCTCCACGGATCATTCTAAAAGCCCCCGGACCCTTCTAGAGCCCCCCAGGACCAATCTAAAAGCCCCGAGACCCTTCTACAGCCCCACAGGACCCTTCTAAAAGCCCCTAGACCCTTCTAGAGCCACCCAGGACCTTTCTGAAAGCACCCAGACCCTTCTAGAGCTCCCAAGGACCCTTCTAAAAGCCGCCAGACACTTCTAGAGCCTCGCCGGATCCTTCTAAAATCCTCCAGACATTTGTAGAGCCCCCCAGGACCCTTCTAAAAGCACCCAGACCCTTCTAGACCATCACCGGATCCTTCTAAAACCACCCAGACCCATCTGTATCCTCCCAGGACCTTTCTAAAACCCCCAGACCATTCTAGATGACCCAGGACCCTTCAAAAAGCCCCCAGACCCTTCTAGACCCCCCAGGACCCTTCTAAATGACCCCAGACCCATCTAGAGCCCCCCAGGACTCTTCTAATAGACTCCAGACCCTTCCAGAGGCCCCCAGGACCCTTCTGAATGCCCCCAGACCCTTCTAGAGCCCCCCAGAACTCTTCTAAAAGCCTCCAGACCCTTCTAGATGCCCCCAGGTCCCTTCTAAAAGACCCCAGACCCTTCTAGAGACACCCAGGACCCTTTTAAAATCCCTCACACCCTTCTAGAGCCAAACAGGACCATTCTAAAAGAACCCAGACCCTTCTAGAGCTCCCCAGGACCTATCTAAACTCCCCCAGACCCTTCTAGAGCCCCCCAGGACCATTCTAAATGTCCCCAGACCCATCTAGAGCCTCCCAGGACTCTTCTAAAAGCATTCAGACCCTTCTAGAGGCCCCCAGGACCCTTCTGAAAGCCCCCAGACCCTTCTAGAGCTCCCCAGGACCCTTCTAAATGCACCCAGACACTTTTAGCGCCACCCAGGACCCTTCTAAAAGACCCCAGACCCTTCTAGAGCCCCCCAGGACCCTTCTAAAAGCACCCAGACCCTTCTAGAGCCCTCCAGGACCCTTCTAAAAGCACCCAGACCCTTCTAGAGCCCCACAGGACCCTTCTAAATGCCCCCAGACTCTTCTAGACCCTCCCCGAATCCTTCTAAAAGCACCCAGACCATTCCAGAGCCTCCCAGGACCCTTCTAAAATCCCTCAGACACTTCTAGAGGCCCACAGGACACTTCTAAAAGCACCCAGAGCCTTCTAGATGCCCCCAGGACCATTCTAAAAGCCCTCACACCCTTCTAGAGCACCCCAGGACCCTTCTAAAAGCCCCCAGACCCTTCTAGAGCCCCCCAGGACCCTTCTAAAAGCCCCCAGACCCTTCTAGAGACCCGCAGGACCCTTCTAAATGCCCCCAGACCCTTCTAGAGTCTCCCAGGACCCTTCTAAAAGCCCCCAGACCCTTCTAGAGCTCCCCAGGACCCTTCTAAAATACCCCAGACCCCTCTAGAGGCCCCCAGGGCTCCTCTAGTGGTCCCCACACCCTTCTAGAGCCCCCAAGGACCCTTCTAAAAGCCCCCAGACCCTTCTAGAGACACGCAGGACTCTTCTAAAAGCCCCCAGACCCTTCTAGAGCCTCCCAGGACCTTTCTAAAAGCCCCCAGACAATTCTAGACCTCCCAAGGACCCTTCTCAAAGACCCCAGACCCTTCTAGAGCTCCCCAGGACCCTTCTAAAAGCACCCAGACCCTTCTAGAGACACGCAGGACCCTTCTAAAAGCCCCCAGACCCTTCTAGATTCCCCCAGGACCCTTGTAAAAGCACCCAGACCCTTCTAGAGCTCCTCAGGACCCTTCTAAAATCCCCCTGACCCTTCTAGAGGACCCCAGGGCTCCTCTAATGGTCCCCAGACCCTTCTAGAGCCACCAAGGACCCTTCTAAATGCCCCCAGAGCCTTCTAGACCCTCCCCGGATCCTTCTAATAGCCCCCAGACCCTTCTAGAGCCCCCCAGGACCCTTCTAAAAGTACCCAGACCCTTCTACAGCCCCACAGGACCCTTCTAAAAGCCCCCAGACCCTTCTAGAGCCACCCAGGACCTTTCTGAAAGCACCCAGACCCTTCTAGAGCCCCCCAGAACCATTCTCAAAGACTCCAGACCCTTCTAGAGCCCCCAGGACCCTTCTAAAAGCCCCCAGACCCTTCTAGATCCTCCCCGTATCATTCTAAATGCCCCCAGACCCTTCTAGAGGACCCCAGGACCATTCTAAAAGCCGCCAGACCCTACTAGAGCCTCCCCGGATCATTCTAAAAGCCCATAGACGCTTCTAGATGCACCCAGGACCATTCTAAAACCCTCCAGACATTTGTAGAGCCTCCCAGGACCCTTCTAAACGCCCCCAGACCCTTCTAGAACCTCCCCGGATCCTTCTAAAAGTACCCAGACCCATCTGGATCCTCCCAGGACCCTTCTAAAAGACCCCAGACCCTTCTAGAGCCCCCAAGAACCCTTCTAATAGCCCCCCAGACCCTTCTAGAGCCCCTCAGGACCCTTCTGAAAGCCGCCAGACGCTTCTAGAGACCCGCAGGACCCTTCTAAATGCACCCAGACCCTTCTAGAGCTCCCCAGGACCCGTCTAAAATACCCCAGACCCTTCTAGAGGTCCCCAGGGCCCCTCTAGTGGTCCCCAGACCCTTCTAGAGCCCCCAAGGACCATTCTAAAAGCCCCCAGACCCATCAAGAGCTCCCCAGAACCCTTCTAAAATCCCCCAGACCCTTCTAGAGGCCCCTAGGGCCCCTCTAATGGTCCCCAGACCCTTCTAGAGCCCCCCAGGACCCTTCTAAAAGCCCCCAGACCATTCTAGAGCTCCCCAGGACCCTTCTAAAATCCCTCAGACCCTTCTAGAGCCCCCCAGGACCCTTCTAAAATCCCCCAGACCCTTCTAGAGCCCCCAGGACCCTTCTAAAAGTCCCCAGACCCTTATAGACCCTCCCCGGATCCTTCTAAAAGCACCCAGACCCTTCTAGAGCCTCCCAGGACCCTTATAAAATCCCTCAGACCATTCTAGAGCCCCACAGGACCCTTATAAAAGCCCCCAGAGACTTCTAGATGCCCCCAGGACCATTCTAAAAGCCCTCACACCCTTCTAGAGCCCACCAGGACCCTTCTAAAAGCCGCCAGACCCTTCTAGAGCCCCCCAGGACCCTTCTAAAAGCTCCCAGACCCTTCTAGAGACCCGCAGGACCCATCTAAATGCCCCCAGACCTTTCTAGAGTTTACCAGGACCCTTCTAAAAGCCCCCAGACCCTTCTAGAGCTCCCCAGGACCCTTCTAAAATAACCCAGACCCTTCTAGAGGCCTCCAGGTCCCCTCTAGTGGTCCCCAGACCCTTCTAGAGCCCCCAAGGACCATTCTAAAAGCCCCCAGACCCTTCTAGAGGCCCCTAGGGCCCCTCTAATGGTCCCCAGACCCTTCTAGAGCCCCAAGGACCGTTCTAAAAGCCCCCAGACCCTTCTAGAGACCAGCAAGACCCTTCTAAATGCCCCCAGACCTTTCTAGCGGAACCCAGGATCCTTCTAAAATCACAGAGACCCTTCTAGAGCCCCCCAGGACACTTCTAAATGCCCCCAGACCCTTCTAGAGCCCCCCAGGACCCTTCTAAAATCCCCCAGACCCTTCTAGAGCCCCCCAGGACCCTTCTAAAATTCCCCAGACCCTTATAGACCCTCCCCGGATCCTTCTAAAAGCACCCAGACCCATCTAGAGCCTCCCAGGACCCTTATAAAATCCCTCAGACCATTCTAGAGCCCCACAGGACCCTTATAAAAGCCCCCAGAGACTTCTAGATGCCCCCAGGACCATTCTAAAAGCCCTCACACCCTTCTAGAGCCCACCAGGACCCTTCTAAAAGCCGCCAGACCCTTCTAGAGCCCCCCAGGACCCTTCTAAAAGCTCCCAGACCCTTCTAGAGTTTCCCAGGACCCTTCTAAAAGCCCCCAGACCCTTCTAGAGCTCCCCAGGACCCTTCAAAAATACCCCAGACCCTTCTAGAGGCCTCCAGGTCCCCTCTAGTGGTCCCCAGACCCTTCTAGAGCCCCCAAGGACCATTCTAAAAGCCCCCAGACCCTTCTAGAGGCCCCTAGGGCCCCTCTAATGGTCCCCAGACCCTTCTAGAGCCCCAAGGACCCTTCTAAAAGCCGCCAGACCCTTCTAGAGACCCGCAGGACCCTTCTAAATGCCCCCAGACCTTTCTAGAGACCCCCAGGATCCTTCTAAAATCCCCCAGACCCTTCTAGAGCCCCCCAGGACACTTCTAAATGCCCCCAGACCCTTCTAGAGCCCCCCAGGACCCTTCTAAAAGCCCCCAGACCCTTCTAGAGCTCCCCAGGACCCGTCTAAAATACCCCAGACCCTTCTAGAGGTCCCCAGGGCCCCTCTAGTGGTCCCCAGACCCTTCTAGAGCCCCCAAGGACCATTCTAAAAGCCCCCAGACCCATCAAGAGCTCCCCAGAACCCTTCTAAAATCCCCCAGACCCTTCTAGAGGCCCCTAGGGAGCCTCTAATGGTCCCCAGACCCTTCTAGAGCCCCCAAGGACCCTTCTAAAAGCCCCCAGACCATTCTAGAGCTCCCCAGGACCCTTCTAAAATCCCTCAGACCCTTCTAGAGCCCCCCAGGACCCTTCTAAAATCCCCCAGACCCTTCTAGAGCCCCCCAGGACCCTTCTAAAAGTCCCCAGACCCTTATAGACCCTCCCCGGATCCTTCTAAAAGCACCCAGACCCTTCTAGAGCCTCCCAGGACCCTTATAAAATCCCTCAGACCATTCCAGAGCCCCACAGGACCCTTATAAAAGCCCCCAGAGACTTCTAGATGCCCCCAGGACCATTCTAAAAGCCCTCACACCCTTCTAGAGCCCACCAGGACCCTTCTAAAAGCCGCCAGACCCTTCTAGAGCCCCCCAGGACCCTTCTAAAAGCTCCCAGAACCTTCTAGAGACCCGCAGGACCCATCTAAATGCCCCCAGACCTTTCTAGAGTTTCCCAGGACCCTTCTAAAAGCCCCCAGACCCTTCTAGAGCTCCCCAGGACCCTTCTAAAATACCCCAGACCCTTCTAGAGGCCTCCAGGTCCCCTCTAGTGGTACCCAGACCCTTCTAGAGCCCCCAAGGACCATTCTAAAAGCCCCCAGACCCTTCTAGAGGCCCCTAGGGCCCCTCTAATGGTCCCCAGACCCTTCTAGAGCCCCAAGGACCGTTCTAAAATCCCCCAGACCCTTCTAGAGACCCGCAGGACCCTTCTAAATGCCCCCAGACCTTTCTAGAGGCCCCCAAGATCCTTCTAAAATCCCCCAGACCGTTCTAGAGCCCCCCAGGACACTTCTAAATGCCCCCAGACCCTTCTAGAGCCCCCCAGGACCCTTCTAAAAGCCCCCAGACCCTTCTAGAGCTCCCCAGGACCCGTCTAAAATACACAAGACCCTTCTAGAGGTCCCCAGGGCCCCTCTAGTGGTCCCCAGACCCTTCTAGAGCCCCCAAGGACCCTTCTAAAATCCCCCAGACCCTTCTAGAGCCCCCCAGGACCCTTCTAAAAGTCCCCAGACCTTTATAGACCCTCCCCGGATCCTTCTAAAAACACCCAGACCCTTCTAGAGCCTCCCAGGACCCTTATAAAATCCCTCAGACCATTTTAGAGCCCCACAGGACCCTTATAAAAGCCCCCAGAGACTTCTAGATGCCCCCAGGACCATTCTAAAAGCCCTCACACCCTTCTAGAGCCCACCAGGACCTTTCTAAAAGCCGCCAGACCCTTCTAGAGCCCCCCAGGACCCTTCTAAATGCTCCCAGACCCTTCTAGAGACCCGCAGGACCCATCTAAATGACCCCAGACCCTTCTAGAGTCTCCCAGGACCCTTCTAAAAGCCCCCAGACCCTTCTAGAGCTCCCCAGGACCCTTCTAAAATACCCCAGACCCTTCTAGAGGCCTCCAGGTCCCCTCTAGTGGTCCCCAGACCCTTCTAGAGCCCCCAAGGACCATTCTAAAAGCCCCCAGACCCTTCTAGAGGCCCCTAGGGCCCCTCTAATGGTCCCCAGACCCTTCTAGAGCCCCAAGGACCCTTCTAAAAGCCCCCAGACCCTTCTAGAGACCCGCAGGACCCTTCTCAATGCCCCCACACCTTTCTAGAGGCCCCCAGGATCCTTCTAAAATAACCCAGACCCTTCTAGAGCCCCCCAGGACACTTCTAAATGCCCCCAGACCCTTCTAGAGTCCCCCACGACACTTCTAAATGCCCCCAGACCCTTCTAGAGCCCCCCAGGACCCTTCTAAAATCCCCCAGACCCTTCTAGAGCCCCCAAGGACCATTCTAAAAGCCCCCAGACCCTTCTAGAGACCCGCGGGACCCTTCTAAATGCACCCAGACCCTTCTACAGCCTACCAGGACCCTTCTAAAAGCCCCCAGACCCTTCTAGAGGCCCCTAGGGCCCCTCTAATGGTCCCCAGACCCTTCTAGAGCCCCCAAGGACCCTTCTAAAAGCCCCCAGACCCTTCTAGAGACCCGCAGGACCCTTCTAAAACAACCCAGACCCTTGTTAGACCATCCCTGGACCCTTCTAATATCCCCCAGACCCTTCTAGAGCCCCCCAGGACCCTTCTAAAAGCCTCCAGACCCTTCTAGACCCTCCCCGGATCCTTCTAAAAGCACCCAGACCCTTCTAGAGACCCCCAGGACCATTATAAAAGCCCCCAGAGCCTTCTAGAGGCCCCTAGGGCCCCTCTAATGGTCCCCAGACCCTTCTAGAGCCCCAAGGACCCTTCTAAAAGCCTCCAGACATTTGTAGAGCCCCCCAGGACTCTTCTAAATGCACCCAGACCAATCTAGACCCTCTCCGGATCCTTCTAAAAGCACCCAGACCCATCTGGATCCTCCCAGGACCCTTCTAAAAGACTCCAGACCCTTCTAGATGCGCCCAAGACCCTTCTAAAAGCTTCCAGACCCTTCTAGAGGCCCCCAGGACCCTTCTGAAAACCCCCAGACCCTTCTAGAGCCCACCAGGACCCTTCTAAATGCCCCCAGACCCTTCTAGAGCCGCCCAGGGCCCTTCTAAAAGCTTCCAGACCCTTCTAGAGGCCCCCAGGACCCTTCTGAATGCCCCCAGACCCTTCTAGAGCCCCCCAGGACCCTTCTAAAAGACTCCAGACCCTTCTACAGCCCCCCAGGACCCTTCTGAAAGCCCCCAGACCCTTCTAGAGCTACCCAGGACCCTTCTAAAATCCCCCAGACGCTTCTAGAGCCCCTTAGGACCCTTCTAAAAGCACCCAGACCCTTCTAGAGCCCCCTAGGCCCCTTCTAAAAGCACCCAGACCCTTCTAGAGCCCCACAGGACCCTTCTAAAAGCCCCCAGACCCTTCTAGACCCTCCCTGGATCATTCTAAAAGCACCCAGACCCTTCTAGAGCCTCCCAGGACCCTTCTAAAATCCCTCAGACAATTCTAGAGCCCCCCAGGACCCTTCTAAAAGCCCCCAGAGCCTTCTAGATGCCCCCAGGAACCTTCTAAAAGCCCTCACACCCTTCTAGAGCCCACCAGGACTATCCTAAAACCCCCCCGACCCTTCTAGAGCCCCCCAGGACACTTCTAAAAGCACCCAGACCCTTCTAGAGACCCGCAGGACCCATCTAAAAGCCCCCAGACCCTTCTAGAGCCCCCCAGTACCCTTCTTAAAGACTCCAGACCCTTCTACAGCCCCCCAGGACCCTTCTGAAAGCCCCCAGACCCTTCTAGAGCTACCCAGAACCCTTCTAAAATACCCCAGACCCTTCTAGAGCTCTCCAGGACCCTTCTAATATCCCCCAGACCATTCTAGATGCCCCCAAGGCCCCTCTAATGATACTCAGACCCTTCTAGAGCCCCCAAGGACCCTTCTAACAGGACCCAGACCCTTCTAGAGACCCGCAGGACAATTCTAAAAGCCCCCAGACCCTTCTACAGCCTCCCGGGACCCTTCTAAAAGACCCCAGACCCTTCTAGAGCTCCCCAGGACCCTTCTAAAAGCACCCAGACCCTTCTAGAGCCCCCCAGGACCCTATAAAAGCCCCCAGACCCTTCTTGAGGCACCCAGAACCCTTCCAAAATACCCCAGACCCTTCTAGAGCCACCCAAAGACCCTTCTCAAAGAACCCAGACCCTTCGAGAGCCCGCCAGGACACTTCTATAAGCCCCCAGACCCTTCTAGAGGACCCCAAGGCCCCTCTTAAGGACCCCCGTCTCTCCTAGAAGGGTCTCGGGGCTTTTATAAGGGCCCTGGGGGGCTCTAGAATGGTCTGGGGGCTTTCAGAAGGGTCCTGGGGTTCTCTAGAAGGGTCTGGGGGCTTTTGAAAGTATCATGGTGGCCGCTAGAATGTGGGATATATCAGAGGGGTCCGGGGATGATCTAGAAGGGTCTGGGGACTTTTAGAAGGGTCCGGGGGGCCTCTAGAAGGGTCTGGAGGCTTTTAGAAGGGTCCTGCGAGGCTCTAGAAGGGTCCGGGGGCATTTAGAGGGGTCCTGCGAGGCTCTAGAAGGGTCTGGGGGCTTTTAGAATGATCCGGGGAGGGTCTAGAAGGGTCTGGGAGCCTTTAGAAGGGTCCTGGGGCTCTCTAGAATGGTCTGAGGGCTTTTAGAATGATCCGGGGAGGGTCTAGAAGAGTCTGGGGGCCTTTAGAATGGTCCTGGGGCTCTCTAGAAGGGTCTGGGTGCTTTTAGAAGGGTCCTGGGAGGCTCTAGAAGGGTTTGGGGGCTTTTAGAATGGTCCTGGGTGGCTCTAGAAGGTTCTGGTTGCTTTTCGAAGGGTCCTGGCTTATCTAGAAAGGTCTGGGGGCATTTAGAAGGGTCCTGGGTGTCTCTAGAAGGGTCTGGGTGCTTTTAAAATGGTCCTGGGGGGCTCTAGAAGGTTCTGGTTGCTTTTCGAAGGGTCCTGGCTTATCTAGAAGGGTCTGGGGGCATTTAGAAGGGTCCTGGGTGTCTCTAGAAGGGTCTAGGTGCTTTTAGAATGGTCCTGGGGGGCTCTAGAAGGGTCTGGTGGCTTTTAGAAAAGTCCTGGGTGGATCTAGAAGGTTCTGGAGGCTTTCAGAAGGGTCATGGGGGTCTCTAGAATGGTCTGGGGGCTTTTAGAAGGGTCCTGGGGAGCCCTAGAAGGGTCTGGGTTCTTTTAGAAGGGTCCTGGGATGCTCTAGAAGGTTCTTGGGGCTTTCAGAAGGGTCCTGGGGGCTTCTATAAGGGTCTGGGTGCTTTTAGAAGGGTCCTGGGGGGCTCTAGAAGGGTCTTGGGGCTTTTAGAAGGGTCCTGGGGTGCTCTAGAAGGGTCTGGGGACTTTTAGAAGGGTCCTGGGGTGCTCTAGAATGGACGGGGTGCCTTAAGAGGGCCCTGGGGACCTCTAGATTGGTCTGGGGGCTTTTAGAAGGGTCCTGGGGGGCTCTAGAAGGGTCTGTAGGCTTTTAGAAGGGTCCTGGGGGGCTCTAGAAGTGTCTGGGGGCTTTTAGAAGGGTCCTGGTGTCCTCTAGAAGGGTCTGAGGGCTTTAGAATGGTCCCGGGAGGCTCTAGAATGGTCTGGGGTTTTTTAGAAGGATCCGGGGAGGGTCTAGAAGGGTCTGGGGGCTTTTAGAAGGGTCCTGGGGGGCTCTAGAAGGGTCTGGGGGCATTTAGATGGGTCATAGGGGGCTCTAGAAGGGTCAGGGGGCTTTTAGAAGGGTCCTGGGGTCTCTAGAAGGGTCTGGGGGCTTTTAGAATGATCCGGGGACGGTCTAGAAGGGTCTGGGTGCTTTTTGAAGGATCCTAGGGGGCTCTAGAAGGGTCTGAGGGCGTTTAGAAGGATCCGGGGAGTGTCTAGAAGGGTCTGGGGGCTTTTAGAAGGGTCCTTGGGGTCTCTAGATGGGTCTGGTGGCTTTTAGAAGGGTCCTGGGAGGCTCTAGAAGGGTCTGGGTGCTTTTATAAGGGACCGGAGAGCCTCTAGAAGGGTCTGGGTGCTTTTAGAAAGGTCCTGGGGGGCTCTAGAAGGGTCTAGAGGCTTTTAGACGAGTCTTGGGGGCCTCTAGAAGGGTCTGGGGGCTTTTAGAAGGGTCCTGGGTGGATCCTGATTGGTCTGGGGGCTTGTAGAAGGGTCCTGGGGGGCTCTAGAAGGGTCTGGGGGCTTGTAGAATGGTCCTGGGGGGCTCTAGAAGGGTCTGGTGGCTTTTAGAAGGGTCCTGATAGGCTCTAGAAGGGTCTGGGGGCTATTAGAAGGGTCCTGGGGTGCTCTAGAATGGTCTGGGTGCTTTTAGAAGGGTCCTGGGTGGCTCTAGAAGGTTCTGGGGGCTTTTAGAAGGGTCCTGGGTGGCTCTAGAATGGTCTGGGGGCTTTTAGAAGGGTCCTGGGAGGATCTAGAAGAGTCTGGGGGCTTTTAGAAGGATCCTGGGAGGCTCTAGAAGGGTCTGGGGGCTTTTAGATTGGTACTGGGATGCTCTAGAAGGGTCTTGGTGCTTTTAGAAGGGTCCTGGAGGGCTCTAGAAGGTTCTGGATGCTTTCAGAAAGGTCCAGGGGGCCTCTAGAAGGGTCTGGAGGCTTTTAGAAGGGTCCGGGTGGGCTCTAGAATGGTCTGGGGTCTTTTAGACGGGTCCTGGCGTGCTCTAGAAAGGTCTGGGGACTTTTAGAAGGGTCCTGGGGTGCTCTAGAAGGGACGGGGTGCCTTAAGAGGAGGCCTGGGGGCTCTAGAAGTGTCTGGGGGCTTTTAGAAGGGTCCTGGGGTGCTCTAGAAGGGTCTGGGGTCTTTTAGAAGGATCCGGGGAGTGTCTATAAGTGTCTGCGGCCTTTCAGAAGGGTCCTGGGGGGCTCTAGAAGGGTCTGGGGGCTTTTAGAAGGCTCCTGGGAGGCTCTAGAATGGTCTGGGTGCTTTTAGAAGGGTTCTGGGTGCCTCTTGACGGGTCTAGGGGCTTTTAGAAGGGTACTGGGGGGCTCTAGAAGGGTCTGGGGGCTTTTAGAATGAACCTGGGGGGCTATAGAAGGGTCTGGGGTCTTTTCGAAGGATCCGGGGAGGGTCTATAAGGGTCTGGGGGCTTTTAGAAGTGTCCTAGGGGACTCTAGAAGGGTCTGGGGGCTTTCAGATGGGTCCTAGGGGGCTCTAGAAGGGTCTGGGGGCTTTTGGAATGATCCTGGGTGGCTCTAGAAGGGTCTGGGGGCTTTTAGAATGATCCTGGGGGTCTCTAGAAGGGTCTGGGGGCTTTTAGAATGATCCGGGGACGGTCTAGAATGGTCTGGGTGCTTTTTGAAAGATCCTAGGTGGTTCTAGATGGGTCTGGGGGCTTTTAGAAAGATTCGGGGAGGGTCTAGAAGGGTCTGCGGGCTTTTAGAAGGGTCCTGGGGTTCTCTAGAAGGGTCTGGTTGCTTTTAGAAGGGTACTGGGAGGCTCTAGAAGGGTCGGGGTGCTTTTATAAGGGTCCGGGGAGCCTCTAGAAGGGTCTGGGTGCTTTTAGACAGGTACTGGGGGGCTCTAGAAGGGTCTAGAGGCTTTTAGACGGGTCCTGGGGGCCTCTAGAAGGGTCTGGGTGCTTTTAGAAGGGTCCTGGGGGGCTCTAGAAGGGTCTGGGGGCTTTTAGAAGGGTCCTGGGGGCATCTGGAAAGCTCTGGGAGCTTTTAGAAGGGTTCTGGGGGGCTCTAGAAGGGTCTGGGGTTCTTGTAGAAGGGTCCTGGGTGCCGCTAGAAGGGTCTGGGGGCTTTTAGAAGGGTTCTGGGGGGCTCAAGAAGGATCTGGGGTCTTTTAGAAGGGTCCTGGGGGGCTCTAGAAGGGTCTGGGGGCTTTTAGAAGGGTCCTGGAGGTCTCTAGAAGGGTCTGGGGGCTTTTAGAAGCGTCCTGGGTGGCTCTAGAAGGGTCTGGGGGCTTTTAGAAGGGTCCTGGGGGTCTCTAGAAGGGTCTGGGGGCTTTTAGAAGGGTCCTGGGAGGCTCTAGAAGGGTCTGGGGGCTTTTAGATCTGTCCTGGGATGCTCTAGAAGGGTCTGGGGGCTTTTAGATCTGTCCTGGGATGCTCTAGAAGGTTCTGGGGGCTTTTAGA
>JAUNZM010001840.1:0-13069 GCA_033459285.1 Clamator glandarius
ATTCTAAAAGCTCCCAGACCCTTCTAGAGGCCCCCAGGACCCTTCTAAAAGCCCCCAGACCCTTCTAGAGCCCCCAGGACCCTTCTACAAGACCCTAGACCCTTCTAGAGCCACCCAGACCCTTCTAAAAGCACCCAGACCCTTCTAGAGGCCCCCAGGACCCGTCTAAATGCCTCTAGACCCTTCTAGAGCCCCCCAGGACCTTTCTAAAATCACCCAGACCCTTCTAGAGGCTCCCCGGACCCTTATAAAAGCAACCCGACCCTTCTAGAGCCTCCCAGTACCCTTCTAAAAACAACCAGACCCTTCTAGAGAACCCCAGGACCCTTCTAAAAGCCCCCAGACCCATCTAAACCCTCCCCGGATCCTTCTAAAAGCCCCCAGACCCTTCTAGAGCCCCCTAGGATCCTTCTAAAAGCACCCAGACCTTTCTAGACCGTCCCCGGATCATTCTAAAAGCCCCCAGACCCTTCTAGAGCCCCCCAGGATCATTCTAAAAGCCCCCAGACCCTTCTAGAGCCCCCTAGGACCCATCTAAAAGCCCCCAGACCCTTCTAGATGCCCCTAGGACCCTTCTAAAAGCCCCCAGACCCTTCTAGACCCTCCCCGGATCCTTCGAAAAGCCCCCAGACCCTTCTAGAGCCCCCCAGGATCATTTTAAAAGCCCCCAGACCCTTCTAGAGCCCCCCAGTACCCTTCTAAAAGTCCCTAGACCCTTCTAGAGTCCCCCAGGACCCTTCTAAATGCTCCCAGACTATTCAAGAGGCACCAAGGGCCCATCTTAAGGAACCCAGTCCCTTCTAGAGCACCCCAGAACCCTTCTAAAAGTCCCCAGACCCTTCTAGAGCCCCCCCGGACCCTTCTAAAAGACCCCAGACCCTTCTAGATGACCCCAGGACCCTTCTGAAAGCTAGCAGAACATTCTAGAGTCACCCAGGACCCTTCTAAAGGCACACAGACCCTTCTAGAGCCCCCCAGGACCCTTCTAAAAGCGCCCAGACCCTTCTAGAGACCCCCAGGACCCTTCTGAAAGCCCCCAGAACCTTCTAGAGCCCTCCAGGACCCTTCTAAAAGCACCCAGACCCTTCTAGAGCATCCGAGGACCCTTCTAAAATTCCCCAGACACTTCTAGAGCAACCCAGGACACTTCTAAAAGCACCCAGACCCTTCTAGAGCCCCCCCGAACCCTTCTAAAAGCCCCCAGACCCTTCTAGAGCCACCCAGGACCCTTCTAAAAGCACCCAGAACATTCTAGAGCCCCCCAAGACCCTTCTACAAGCACCAAGACCCTTCTAGAGCATCCCAGGACCCTTCTAAAAGCACCCAGACCCATCTAGAGCCTCCCAGGACCCTTCTATAAGCCCCCAGACCCTTCTAGAGACTCCCAGGACCCTTCGAAAAGCCCCCAGATCCTTCTAGAGCCACCCAGGACCTTTCTAAAAGCCCCCAGACCCTCCTAGAGCCTCCCAGGACCCTTCTAAAAGCCCCCAGACCATTCTAGAGCACCCCAGGACCCTTCTAAAAGTCCCCAGACCCTTCTAGAGCCACCCAGGACACTTCTAAAATCACCCAGACCCTTCTAGAGGCTCCCCGGACCCTTATAAAAGCACCCAGACCCTTCTAGAGCCTCCCAGTACCCTTCTAAAAGCAACCAGACCCTTCTAGATAACCCCAGGACCCTTCTAAAAGCCCCCAGACCCTTCTAGACCCACCCCGTATCCTTCTAAAAGCCCCCAGACCCTTCTAGAGCCCCCTAGGATCCTTCAAAAAGCACCCAGACCTTTCTAGACAGTCCCCGGATCATTCTAAAAGCCCCCAGACCCTTCTAGAGCCCCCCAGGATCATTCTAAAAGCCCCCAGACCCTTCTAGAGCCCCCTAGGACCCTTCTAAAAGCCCCCAGACCCATCTAGATCCTCCCAGGACCTTTCTAAAAGACCCCAGACCCTTCTAGAGCATCCCAGGACAGATCTAAAAGCCCCCAGACCATTCTGGAGCACCCCAGGACCCTTCTAAAAGCCCCCAGACCCTTCTAGAGGAACCCAGGACCCATCTGAAAGCCAGCAGAACATTCTAGAGTCAACCAGGACCCTTCTAAAACCCCTCAGACCCTTCTAGAGCCCCCCAGGACCCTTCTAAAAGACCCCAGACCCTTCTAGAGCCGCCTAGGATCCTTCAAAAAGCATAAAGACCCTTCTAGACCCTCCCCGGATCATTCTAAAAGCCCCCAGACCCTTCTAGAGAACCCCAGGACCCTTCTAAAAGCCCCCAGACCCTTCTAGACCCACCCCGTATCCTTCTAAAAGCCCCCAGACCCTTCTAGAGCCCCCTAGGATCCTTCAAAAAGCACCCAGACCTTTCTAGACAGTCCCCGGATCATTCTAAAAGCCCCCACACCCTTCTAGAGCCCCCCAGGATCATTCTAAAAGCCCCCAGACCCTTCTAGAGCCCCCTAGGACCCTTCTAAAAGCCCCCAGACCCATCTAGATCCTCCCAGGACCTTTCTAAAAGACCCCAGACCCTTCTAGAGCATCCCAGGACAGATCTAAAAGCCCCCAGACCATTCTGGAGCACCCCAGGACCCTTCTAAAAGCCCCCAGACCCTTCTAGAGGAACCCAGGACCCATCTGAAAGCCAGCAGAACATTCTAGAGTCAACCAGGACCCTTCTAAAACCCCTCAGACCCTTCTAGAGCCCCCCAGGACCCTTCTAAAAGACCCCAGACCCTTCTAGAGCCGCCTAGGATCCTTCAAAAAGCATAAAGACCCTTCTAGACCCTCCCCGGATCATTCTAAAAGCCCCCAGACCCTTCTAGAGCACCCCAGGACCCTTCTAAATGCCCCCAGACCCTTCTAGAGCACCCCAGGACCCTTCTAAAAGCCCCCAGATCCTTCTAGAGCACCCCAGGACCCTTCTTAAAGCCCCCAGACCCTTCTAGAGCCCCCCAGGACCATTCTAAAAGCTCCAAGACCCTTCTAGAGGCCCCCAGGACCCGTCTAAAAGCCTCTAGACCCTTCTAGAGCCCCCCAGGACCTTTCTAAAATCACCCAGACCCTTCTAGAGGCTCCCCTGGACCCTTTTAAAAGCACCCCGACCCTTCTAGAGCCTCCCAGTACCCTTCTAAAAGCAACCAGACCCTTCTAGAGAACCCCAGGACCCTTCTAAAAGCCCCCAGACCCATCTAGACCCTCCCCGGATCCTTCTAAAAGCCCCCAGACCCTTCTAGAGCCCCCTAGGATCCTTCAAAAAGCACCCAGACCTTTCTAGACCGTCCCCGGATCATTCTAAAAGCCCCCAGACCCTTCTAGAGCCCCCCAGTACCCTTCTAAAAGCCCCTAGACCCTTCTAGAGTCCCCCAGGACCCTTCTAAATGCCCCCAGACCCTTCAAGAGGCACCCAGGGCCCCTCTTAAGGAACCCCGTCCCTTCTAGAGCACCCCAGGACCCTTCTAAAAGTCCCCAGACCCTTCTAGAGCCACCCCGGACCCTTCTAAAAGACCCCAGACCCTACTAGATGATCCCAGGACCCTTCTGAAAACCAGCAGAACATTCTAGAGTCACCCAGGACCCTTCTAAAGGCACCCAGACCCTTCTAGAGCCCCCCAGGACCCTTTTAAAAGAGCCCAGACCCTTCTAGAGACCCCCAGGACCCTTCTGAAAGACCCCAGACCCTTCTAGAGCATCCGAGGACCCTTCTAAAATTCCCCAGACCCTTCTAGAGCACCCCAGGACACTTCTAAAAGCACCTAGACCCTTCTAGAGCCCCCCCGAACCCTTCTAAAAGCCCCCAGACCCTTCTAGAGCCACCCAGGACCCTTCTAAAAGCACCCAGAACCTTCTAGAGCCCCCCCAGACCCTTCTACAAGCCCCAAGACCCTTCTAGAGCATCCCAGGACCCTTCTAAAAGCACCCAGACCCATCTAGATCCTCCCAGGACCCTTCTATAAGCCCCCAGACCCTTCTAGAGACTCCCAGGACCCTTCGAAAAGCCCCCAGACCCTTCTAGAGCCACCCAGGACCTTTCTAAAAGACCCCAGACCCTTCTAGAGCCTCCCAGGACCCTTCTAAAAGCCTCCAGACCATTCTAGAGCACCCCAGGACCCTTCTAAAAGCCCCCAGACCCTTCTAGAGCCACCCAGGACCCTTCTAAAAGCCCCCAGACCCTTCTAGAGGACACCAGGACCCTTCTGAAAGCCAGCAGAACACTCTAGAGTCACCCAGAACACTTCTAAAAGCCCCCAGACCCTTCTACAGCCCCCCAGGACCCTTCTAAAAGACACCAGACCCTTCTAGAGACCCCCAGGACCCTTCTGAAAGCACCCAGAACCTTCTAGAGCCCTCCAGGACCCTTCTAAAAGCCCCCAGACCCTTCTAGAGAAACCGAGGACCCTTCTAAAATTCCCCAGACCCTTCTAGAGCCCCCCCGGACCCTTCTAAAAGCACCCAGACCCTTCTAGAGCCCCCCAGGACCTTTCTAAAATCACCCAGACCCTTCTAGAGGCTCTCCGGACCCTTATAAAAGCACCCAGACCCTTCTAGAGCCTACCAGTACCCTTCTAAAAGCAACAAGACCCTTCTAGAGAACCCCAGGACCCTTCTAAAAGCCCCCAGACCCTTCTAGACCCTCCCCGGATCCTTCTAAAAGCCCCCAGACCCTTCTAGAGCCCCCTAGGATCCTTCAAAAAGCACCCAGACCTTTCTAGACCATCCCCGGATCATTCTAAAAGCCCCCAGACCCTTCTAGAGCCCCCCAGGATAATTCTAAAAGGCCCAGACCCTTCTAGAGCCCAATAGGACCCATCTAAAAGCCCCCAGACCCTTCTAGAGCCCCCCAGTACCCTTCTAAAAGAACCCAGACCCTTCTAGAGCCCCCCAAGACCCTTCTAAATGCCCCCAGACCCTTCAGGAGGCACCCAGGGCCCCTCTTAAGGAACCCCGTCCCTTCTAGAGCACCCCAGGACCCTTCTAAAAGTCCCCAGACCCTTCTAGAGACCCCCCGGACCCTTCTAAAAGACCCCAGACCCTTCTAGAGGACCCCAGGACCATTCTGAAAGCCAGCAGAAAATTCTAGAGTCACCCAGGACCCTTCTAAAGGCACCCAGACCCTTCTAGAGCACCCCAGGACCCTTCTAAAAGCCCGCAGACGCTTCTAGAGCCACCCAGGACCTTTCTGAAAGCCAGCAGAACATTCTAGAGTCACCCAGGACCCTTCTAAAGGCACCCAGACCCTTCTAGAGCCCCCCAGGACCCTTCTGAAAGCCCCCAGAACCTTCTATAGCACCCCAGGACCCTTCTAAAAGCCCCCAGAACATTCTAGAGTCAACCAGGACCATTCTAAAATTCCCCAGACCCTTCTAGAGCCCCCCCGGACCCTTCTAAAAGCCCCCAGACCCTTCTAGAGCCCCCCAGGACCCTTCTAAAAGCGCCCAGACCCTTCTAGAGCATCCGAGGACCCTTCTAAAATTCCCCAGACCCTTCTAGAGCACCCCAGGACATTTCTAAAAGCACCCAGACCCTTCTAGAGCCCCCCCGGACCCTTCTAAAAGCCCCCAGACTTTTCTAGAGCAACCCACCACCCTTCTAAAAGCACCCAGTACCTTCTAGAGAACCCAGGACCCTTCTACAAGCCCGAAGACCCTTCTAGAGCATCCCAGGACCCTTCTAAAAGCACCCAGACCCATCTAGAGCCTCCCAGGACCCTTCTAAAAGCCCCCAGACCGTTCTAGAGACACCCAGGACCCTTCGAAAAGCCCCCAGACCCTTCTAGAGCCACCCAGGACCTTTCTAAAAGCCCCCAGACCCTTCTAGAGCCTCCCAGGACCCTTCTAAAAGCCCCCAGACCATTCTAGAGCACCCCAGGACCCTTCTAAAAGCCCCCAGACCCTTCTAGAACCACCCAGGACCCTTCTGAAAGCCAGCAGAACATTCTAGAGTCACCCAGGACCCTTCTAAAGGCACCCAGACCCTTCTAGAGCCCCCCAGGACCCTTCTAAAAGCCCCCAGACCCTTCTAGAGACCCCCAGGACCCTTCTGAAAGCCCCCAGAACCTTCTATAGCACCCCAGGACCCTTCTAAAAGCCCCCAGACCCTTCTAGAGAATCGGAGGACCCTTCTAAAATTCCCCAGACCCTTCTAGAGGACCCCCGGACCCTTCTAAAAGCTTCCAGACCCTTCTAGAGCCACCCAGGACCATTCTAAAAGCCCCCAGACCATTCTAGAGCGCCCCAGGACCCTTCTAAAAGCCCCCAGACCCTTCTAGAGACCCCCAGGACCCTTCTGAAAGCACCCAGAACATTCTAGATCCCCCCAGGACCCTTCTAAAAGCGCCCAGACCCTTCTAGAGCATCCGAGGACCCTTCTAAAATTCCCCAGACCCTTCTAGAGCACCCCAGGACATTTCTAAAAGCACCCAGACCCTTCTAGAGCCCCCCCGGACCATTCTAAAAGCCCCCAGACTTTTCTAGAGCCACCCACCACCCTTCTAAAAGCACCCAGTACCTTCTAGAGAACCCAGGACCCTTCTACAAGCCCGAAGACCCTTCTAGAGCATCCCAGGACCCTTCTAAAAGCACCCAGACCCATCTAGAGCCTCCCAGGACCCTTCTAAAAGCCCCCAGACCGTTCTAGAGACACCCAGGACCCTTCGAAAAGCCCCCAGACCCTTCTAGAGCCACCCAGGACCTTTCTAAAAGCCCCCAGACCCTTCTAGAGCCTCCCAGGACCCTTCTAAAAGCCCCCAGACCATTCTAGAGCACCCCAGGACCCTTCTAAAAGACCCCAGACCCTTCTAGAACCACCCAGGACCCTTCTAAAAGCCCCCAGACCCTTCTAGAGCCACCCAGGACCCTTCTGAAAGCCAGCAGAACATTCTAGAGTCACCCAGGACCCTTCTAAAGGCACCCAGACCCTTCTAGAGCCCCCCAGGACCCTTCTAAAAGCCCCCAGACCCTTCTAGAGACCCCCAGGACCCTTCTGAAAGCCCCCAGAACCTTCTATAGCACCCCAGGACCCTTCTAAAAGCCCCCAGACCCTTCTAGAGAATCGGAGGACCCTTCTAAAATTCCCCAGACCCTTCTAGAGCCCCCCCGGACCCTTCTAAAAGCTTCCAGACCCTTCTAGAGCCACCCAGGACCATTCTAAAAGCCCCCAGACCATTCTAGAGCGCCCCAGGACCCTTCTAAAAGCCCCCAGACCCTTCTAGAGACCCCCAGGACCCTTCTGAAAGCACCCAGAACATTCTAGATCACCCCAGGACCCTTTTAAAAGATCCCAGACCCTTCTAGAGCATCCGAGGACCCTTCTAAAAGCACCCAGACCCTTCTAGAGCATCCCAGGACCCTTCTAAAAGCCCCCAGACCCTTCTAGAGGCCCCTAGGACCCTTCTAAAAGCCCCCAGAACCCTCTAGAGCCACCCAGGACTCTTCTAAAAGCACCCAGACCCTTCTAGAGCCTCCCAGGACCCTTCTAAAAGTACCCAGACCCTTCTAGAGCCCCCCAGGACCATTCTAAAGGCCCCCAGACCTTTCTAGACCCTCCCCGGATCATTCTAAAAGCCCCCAGACCCTTCTAGAGGCCCCCAGGACCCTTCTAAAAGCACCCAGACCATTCTAGAGCCCCCCAGGACCCTTCTAAAGGCCCCCAGACCTTTCTAGACCCTCCCCGGATCATTCTAAAAGCTCCCAGATTCTTCTAGAACCTCCTAGGACCCTTCTAATAGCCCCCCGACCTTTCTAGACCCTCCCCGGATCCTTCTAAATGAACCCAGACCATTCTAGGGCCCCCCAGAACCCCTCTAAAAGCCTCCAGACCCTTGTAGAGCCCCCCAGGACCCTTCTAAAAGCCCCCAGACCCTTCTAGCGGCACCCACGACCCTTCTACAAGCCCCCAGACCCTTCTAGAGCCCCCCAGGACCCTTCTAAAAGCACCCAGACCCTTCTAGAGGCCCCCAGGACCCTTCTAAAAGCCACCAGACCCTTCTAGAGCCCCCCAGGACCCTTCTACAAGCCCCCAGACCCTTCTAGAGCCACCCAGGACCCTTCTAAAAGCACCCAGACCCTTCTAGAGGCCCCCAGGACCCGTCTAAAAGCCTCTAGATACTTCTACAGCCCCCCAGGACCTTTCTAAAATCACCCACACCCTTCTAGAGGCTCCCCGGACCCTTATAAAAGCACCCCGACCCTTCTAGAGCCTCCCAGTACCCTTCTAAAAGCAACCAGACCCTTCTAGAGAACCCCAGGACCCTTCTAAAAGCCCCCAGACCCTTCTAGACCCTCCCCGGATCCTTCTAAAAGCCCCCAGACCCTTCTAGAGCCCCCTAGGATCCTTCAAAAAGCACCCAGACCTTTCTAGACCATCCCCGGACCATTCTAAAAGCCCCCAGACCCTTCTAGAGCCCCCCAGGATCATTCTAAAAGCCCCCAGACCCTTCTAGAGCCCCCTAGGACCCATCTAAAAGCCCCCAGACCCTTCTAGAGGCCCCTAGGACCCTTCTAAAAGACCCCAGACCCTTCTAGAGAACCCCCAGTACCCTTCTAAAAGCCCCTAGACCCTTCAAGAGGAACCCAGGGCCCCTCTTAAGGAACCCCGTCCCTTCTAGAGCACCCCAGGACCCTTCTAAAAGTCCCCAGACCCTTCTAGAGCACCCCAGGACCCTTCTAAAAGCCCCCAGACCCTTCTAGACCCCCCCAGTACCCTTCTAAAAGCCCCTAGACCCTTCTAGAGGACCCCAGGACCCTTCTGAAAGCCAGCAGAACATTCTAGAGTCACCCAGGACCCTTCTAAAGGAACCCAGACCCTTCTAGAGCCCCCCAGGACCATTCTAAAAGCCCCTAGACCCTTCTAGAGTCCCCCAGGACCCTTCTAAATGCACCCAGACCCTTCAAGAGGAACCCAGGGCCCCTCTTAAGGAACCCCGTCCCTTCTAGAGCACCCCAGGAGCCTTCTAAAAGTCCCCAGACCCTTCTAGAGCACCCCAGGACCATTCTAAAAGCACCCAGACCCTTCTAGAGCCCCCCTGGACCCTTCTAAAAGACCCCAGACCCTTCTAGAGGACCCCAGGACCCTTCTGAAAGCCAGCAGAACATTCTAGAGTCACCCAGGACCCTTCTAAAGGAACCCAGACCCTTCTAGAGCCCCCCAGGACCCTTCTAAAAGCGCCCAGACGCTTCTAGAGATCCCAAGGACCCTTCTGAAAGAACCCAGAACATTCTAGAGCCCTCCAGGACCCTTCTAAAAGCACCCAGACCCTTCTAGAGCATGCGAGGACCCTTCTAAAATTCCCCAGACCCTTCAAGAGCACACCAGGACACTTCTAAAAGCACCCAGACCCTTCTAGAGCCCCCCCGGACCATTCTAAAAGCCCCCAGACCCTTCTAGAGCCACCCAGGACCCTTCTAAAAGCACCCAGAACCTTCTAGAGCCCCTCAGGACCCATCTACAAGCCCCCAGACCCTTCTAGAGCATCCCAGGACCCTTCTAAAAGCACCCAGACCCATCTAGATCCTCCCAGGACCCTTCGAAAAGCCCCCAGACCCTTCTAGAGACACCCAGGACCCTTCGAAAAGCCCCCAGACCCTTCTAGAGCCACCCAGGACCTTTCTAAAAGCCCCCAGACCCTTCTAGAGCCTCCCGGTACCCTTCTAAAAGCCCCCAGACCATTCTAGAGCACCCCAGAACCCTTCTAAAGGCACACAGACACTTCTAGAGCCACCCAGGACCCTTCTAAAAGACCCCAGACCCTTCTAGAGCCACCCATTACCCTTCTGAAAGCCTGCAGAACATTCTAGAGACCCCCAGGACCCTTCTGAAATCCCCCAGAACCTTCTAGAGCCCCCCCGGACCCTTCTAAAAGCCCAAAGACCCTTCTAGATCCACCCAGGACCATTCTAAAAGCCCCCAGACCATTCTAGAGCCCCCCAGGACCCTTCTAAAAGCCCCCAGACCCTTCTAGAGACCCCCAGAACCCTTCTGAAAGCCCCCAGAACATTCTAGAGCCTCCCAGGACCCTTCAAAAAGCCCCCAGACCCTTCTAGAGCATCCGAGGACCCTTCTAAAAGCACCCAAACCATTCTAGAGCATCCCAGGACCCTTCTAAAAGCACCCAGACCCTTCTAGAGGCCCCTAGGACCCTTATAAAAGCCCCCAGACCCTTCTAGAGGCCCCCAGGACCCTTCTAAAAGCCCCCAGACCATTCTAGAGCCCCCCAGGACCCTTCTAAAGGCCCCCAGACCCTTCTAGACCCTCCCCGGATCATTCTAAAAGCCCCCAGATTCTTCTAGAGCCTCCCAGGACGCTTTTTATAGCCCCCCGACGTTTCTAGACCCTCCCCGGATCCTTCTAAATGAACCCAGACCCTTCTAGGGCCCCCCAGAACCCCTCTAAAAGACTCCAGACCATTGTAGAGCCCCCCAGGACCCGTCTAAAAGCGCCCAGACCCTTCTAGACCCTCCCCTGATCATTCTAAAAGACCCCAGACCCTTCTAAAACCTCCCAGGACTATTCTAAAAGAACCCAGACCATTCTAGACCCTCCTCGGATTATTCTAAAAGCCCCCAGACCCTTCTAGAGCCCCCCAGACCCTTCTAAAAGCCTCCAGACCCTTCTAGAGCCCCCCAGGACCCTTCTAAAAGACCCCAGACCCTTCTAGAGCCCCTCAGGACCCTTCTAAATGCCCCCAGACCCTTCTAGAGAACCCCAGGACCCATCTAAAAGCCCCCAGATCCTTCTAGAGGCCCCCAGGACCCTTCTAAAAGCCCCCAGACCCTTCTAGAGCCCACCAGGACCATTCTAAAAGCCCCCAGACCCTTCTAGCGGCACCCAGGACCCTTCTACAAGCCCCCAGACCCTTCTAGAACCCCCCAGGACCCTTCTAAAAGCACCCAGACCATTCTAGAGGCCCCCAGGACCATTCTAAATGGCCCCAGACCCTTCTAGAGCCCCCCAGGACCCATCTACAAGCACCCAGACCCTTCTAGAGCCACCCAGGACCCGTCTAAAAGCCTCCAGGCCCTTCTAGAGCCCCCCCGAACCACTCTAATAGTTCCCAGACCCTTCTAGAGGCCCCCAGGACCCTTCTATAAGTCCCCAGACTCTTGTAGAGCACCCCAGGACCCTTCTAAAAGCCCCCAGACCCTTCTAGAGCCCCCCATGACCCTTCTAAAATCCTCCAGACTCTTATAGAGCCCCCCAGGACCATTCTAAAATACCCCAGACCCTTCTAGAGGCCCCAGGGCCCCTCCTAAGACCCCCGTACATTCTAGAGCACACTAGGACCCTTCTAAATGCCCCCAGACCGTTCTAGAGCACCCCAGGACCCTTCTAAAAGCCCCCAGACCCTTCTAGAGCTCCCCCGGACCCTTCTAAAAGCCCCTAGACCCTTCTAGAGGCCCCCACGACCCTTCTGAAAGCCGCCAGATCCTTCTAGAGCCCCACAGGACCCTTCTAAAAGCACCCAGACCCTTCTACAGACCCCCAGGACATTATAAAAGCCCCCAGACCCTTCTAGAGCCCCCCAGGACCCTTCTAAAAGCCCCCAGACCCTTCTAGAGCCCCCCAGTACGCTTCTAAAAACTTCCAAACCCTTCTAGACCATCCCCGGATCATTCTAAAAGCCCCCAGACCCTTCTAGAGCCCCCCAGGATCATTCTAAAAGCCCACTGACCCTTCTAGAGCCCCCTAGGACCCATCTAAAAGCACCCAGACCCTTCTAGAGACACCCAGGACCCTTCTAAAAGCCCCCAGACCGTTCTAGACCCTCCCAGGACCCTTCTACAAGCCCCAAGACCCTTCTAGAGCCCCCCAGGACCCTTCTAATAGCCCCCAGACCCGTCTAGAGGCCACCAGGACCCTTCTAAAAGTCCCCAGATTCTTCTAGAGCCCCCCCGGACCCTTGTAAAAGCCCCCAGACCCTTCTAGAGCCTCCCAGGACCCTTATAAAAGCACCCAGACCCTTACCAGAGCCTCACAGGTCCCTTCTAAACGCCCCCAGACCCTTCTAGAGGCCCTTAGGACCATTCTAAAAGCCTCTAGACCCTTCTAGAGCCTCCCAGGACCCTTATAAAAGCACCCAGACCCTTCTAGAGCCTCCCAGGACCATTCTAAAAGCCCCCAGACCCATCTAGAGCCCCCCAGGACCCTTCTAAAAGACCCCAGACATTTCTAGAGCCGCAAGGATCCTTCTAAAAGCCCCCAGACCCTTCTAGACCCTCCCCGGATCCTTCTAAAAGCCCCCAGACCATTCTAGATCCACCCAGGACCTTTCTAAAAGCCCCCAGACCTTTCTAGAGGCCCCAGGACCCTTCTAAAAGCCCCCAGACCCTTCTAGAGCCCCCCAGACCCTTCTAGAGCAAACCAGGACCCTTCTAAAAGCCCCCAGACCCTTCTTGAGCCCCCCAGGACCCTTCTAAGTGCCCCCAGACCCTTCTAGCGGCACCCAGGACCATTCTACAAGCCCCCAAACCCTTCTAGAGCCCCCCAGGACCCTTCTAAAAGCTCCCAGACCCTTCTAGAGCCCCCCAGGACCCTTCTAAAAGCCCCCAGACCCTTCTAGAGCCGCCCAGGACCCTTCTACAAGCCCCCAGACCCTTCTAGATCCACCCAGGACCCTTCTAAAAGCATCCAGACGCTTCTAGAGGCCCCCAGGACCCGTCGAAAAGCCTCTAGACCCTTCTAGAGCCCCCCAGGACCTTTCTAAAAGCACCCAGACCCTTATAGAGGCTCCCCGGACCATTATAAAAGCACCCCGACCCTTCTAGAGGCACCCAGGCCCCGTCTAAAAGACTCTAGACCCTTCTAGAGCCCCCCAGGACCTTTCTAAAAGTCCCCAGACCCTTCTAGACCCTACCCGGATCCCTCTAAAAGCCCCCAGACCCTTCTAGAGCCACCTAGGATCCTTCAAGAAGCACCCAGACCTTTCTAGACCGTACCCGGATCATTCTAAAAGCCCCCAGACCCTTCTAGAGCCCTCCAGGATCATTCTAAAAGCCCCCAGACCCTTCTAGAGCCCCCCAGGATCATTCCAAAAGCCCCCAGACCCTTCTAGAGGACCCCAGGACCCTTCTGAAAGCCAGCAGAA
>JAUNZM010001841.1:0-21663 GCA_033459285.1 Clamator glandarius
GGGGGTGATGGGATTGGGGGGGGGTGGAAAGAGGGGCAGTGAGGAGATTGGGGGGTGAAGAGTGGGGGGTGATGGGATTGGGGGGTGAAAAAAGGGGGGTGATGGGATTAGGGGGTGAAAAGAGGGGGTGATGGGTTTTTCGGGGGTGATGAGATTGGGGGTTGGAAAGATGGGGGTGATGGGATTGGGGGGTGAAAAGAGGGGGTGATGAGATTGGGGGGTGAAAAGAGGGGGTGATGAGATTGGGGGGGTGGAAAGAGGGGGTGATGAGATTGGGGGGTGAAAAGAGGGGATGATGGGATTGGGGGGTGATGAGATTGGGGGGTGAAAAGAGGGGCAGTGAGGAGATTGGGGGTGAAAAGGGGGGGGGTGATGGGATTGGGGGGTGAAAAGAGGGGAGGTGATGAGATTGGGGGTGAAAAGAGGGGGTGATGGGATTGGGAGGTGATGAGATTGGGGGGTGAAAAGAGGGGCAGTGAGGAGATTGGCGGTGAAAAAGGGGGGGTGATGGGATTGGGGGGTGAAAAAAGAGGGGTGATGGGATTGGGGGTTAAGGGGGGGGTCACGATGAGATTGAGGGGTGAAAAGAGGGGGGGTGATGGGATTGGGGGGGTGAAAAGGGAGTAAAAAGAGGGGGGGGGTCCAGTGCCACCCCACTTCGCAGTGCTCCCCCCCCCCCCCCCTCCAATTTCCCAGTGTTCCCCCCCATTTCCCATTCCCCCCATAATTTCTCAGTGCGCCCCCCAATTTCTCGGTGCCCCCCTCAATTTCCCGGTGCCCCCCCCACCATGCCGGTCTCGGAGGTGAAACACCACGATCTCGTAGAGCGGCGCCAGCTCCTGCAGGAGGGACGCGATCCCGGGGGCGCTTCTTGAACCGCCAGCCCGTCACCAGCTGGGGGGGGGCAAAAAGGGGGGGTCACAGAGTGGGGGGGCACTGGGGGGGGGGGACACTGGGAGGCACTGGGAGGCAATGGGGGGTACTGGGAAGCACTGGGGGGGGGGCAGGATCCATGGTGTGTTTCTTGAACCACCAGCCTGTCACCAGCCTGGGGGGGGGAAAATGGAGGGGGGGGTCACGGAGTGGGGGGGCCCTAGGGGGGGTCACAGAGTGGGGAGGGGCGCTGGGGGGGACACTGGGAGGCACTGAGGGGCAATGGGGGGCACTGGGAAGCACTGGGAGGCACTGGAGGGGCAGGATCCATGGGCGTTTCTTGAATCACCAGCCTGTTATCAGCTGGGGGGGGCAAAAAGGGGGGGGTCACAGAGTGGGGGGGCGCTGGGGGGGGACACTGGGAGGCACTGGGGGGCAATGGGGGACATTGGGGGGCAATGGGTGGGCAGGATCCATGGGTGTTTCTTGAATCACCAGCTGTTACCAGCTGGGGGGGGCAAAAAGGGGGGATCACAGAGTAGGGGGGCCCTAGGGGGGGTCACAGAGTGTGGGGGGCACTGGAGGGGACACTGGGACGGCACTGGGGGGGGGCAGGATCCATGGGTGTTTCTTGAACCACCAGCCTATTACCATCTGGGGGGGGCAAAAAGGGGGGGGTCACAGAGTGGGGGGGCACTGGGGGGGGGCAGGATCCATGAGTGTTTCTTGAACCACCAGCCTGTCAGTAGCTGGGGGGGGGGGGGGGGGGGCAAAAAGGGGGATCGTGGGGAGAAAAGGGGGGGGTGGGGGGGGTCCCCAGAGTTGGGGTGGGGGGTGTCTAAAAGTGGGGGTGTCACTGACCGACCACTCGGGGTGCAGCAGGACCCCCGTGAGCTCGATAACCAGCGTGTAGGGGGGTTGGTAATAGGGTTCGCGGGAGGGGGGGTCCGGCAGCAGCTTGGGGCTGGTGGGCTCGATGATCATCTGGGGGGGGGGCAAATCCGTGAGGGGGGGAGGGCCCAGGAATGAGATGGGACCCCCAAAAACGGGGATAGGCCCCCCCCCACCCCCCCACCCTCAAGACATAGGGGACCCCTCAATGGACAGACTGGCCCCAAAGGATTAAGATCCCCCCAAAGGATTAAGACACCCCCCCCCCCCCAAGATTAAAACCCCCCCCCCTCAAGGATTAACCCCCCCCCCCCTCAGGGGCTTAAGGCCCCCCCCCCGAAAGGAATAACCCCCCCCCAAAAGGATTAAGACCCCCCCCAAGGATTAAAACACCCCCCCCAAAAAGAATTAACCCCCCCCCCTCAGGGGCTTAAGGCCCCCCCCTGAAAGGAATAACCTCCCCCCCAAGTATTAAGACCCACCCCCAAAGGATTAAGACACCCCCCAAGGATTAAGACACCCCCCCAAAGGATTACCCCCCCCCCCCAAAGGAATAATCCCCCCCCCAAAGGATTATGACCCCCCCCCAAAAGATTAAGACACTCCCCCCCCCCCAAAGGATTAAACCCCAACTCAGGGGCTTAAGACCCCCCCCCCCAAAGGATTCAGATCCCCCCCCCAAAGAATAAAGACCCCCCCCCCCCCAGCCCAAAGTGGGACAGGGACCCCTCTAAAATGGGAGCGAACCCCCCAAATTAGGGAGAACCCCCCCAAAAAAAGAGGCAACCGCCCCCCGATGGACCCCCCCCCCCCCCAAATGGGATGAACGCCCCCCCCAAAAAGGGGTGCCCCCCCCCACCTGTCTGTAGTCTTTGAAGTACTTGTAGGTCCTTCGGAGCTGCTGGATCCCCACGGGGTCTGCGGAGACACCCCCCCCCAAATTGGAAAGGGACCCCCCCAAACTGGGTTCATTCTCCCCCCCCCCAAATTGGAAAGGGACTCCCCCAAACTGGGCTCTCCCCCTCCCTAAATTGGAAAGGACCCCCCCAAACTGGGCTCTCTCCTCCCAAACTGGCACAGACTCCCCCAAACTGGGCTCTACCCCGCCCCAAATTGGAAAGGACCCCCCCAAACTGGGCTCTCCCCCTCCCCTAAATTGGAAAGGACCCCCCCAAACTGGGCTCTACCCCTCCCTAAATTGGAAAGGACCCCCCCAAACTGGGCTCTACCCCCCCCCAAATTGGCACAGACCCCCCCCCCAAACTGGGCTCTACACCCCCAAATTGGAAAGGAACCCCCCAAAATGGGATCTAACCCCCCAAATTGGCACAGACCCCCCCAAACTGGGATCTACCCCCCCAAATTGGCACAGAGCCCCCCAAACTGGGATCTACCCCCCCCAAATTGGCACAGACTCCCCCAAACTGAGCTCTCCCCTCCCCAAATTGGAAAGGACCCCCCCAAACTGGGATCTACCCCCCCCTGAATTGGCACAGACCCCCCCCCCAAACTGGGGATCTACCCCCCCCCCCAAATTGGAAAGGACCCCCCCAAACTGGGCTCTACCCCCCCAAATTGGCACAGAACCCCCAAACTGGGTTCTACCCCAGCCCAAACTGGGATGCAGCCCCCCCCCTTGTCCCCAAGGAGGGGGGACAGCCCCCCCCCCCCCCCCCCCCCCGGATAACGATCATTTCCACCCCAAAAAAAGCTCCTTTTGGTTAACGTCGCGGTGCCAATTCCGGCAGCCGAGGTGGGGACAGGGGGACAAAGGGACAAGGGGGGGGGGGTGACACCCTCACCCCCCCAGCTCGGGAGTTCACTCCACCAGCATCGAACTCATCCGGGATCTGGGGGGGAGAGACGGGAGGGGGGGGTCAGGATTGGGGGGAACGACACAGGGACCCCCTTGGGGACACAGGGACTCTCTTTTGGGGACATGGAGTCCCCCTTGGGGACATGGGGACCTCCTCGGGGGACACAGGGACCCCCCTGGGGACACTCTTGGGGATGCAGGGACCTCCTTTTGGGGACATGGGGACCCCCCTTGGGGACATGGAGAGCTCCTTGGGGACATGGAGGAGACCCCCTTGGGGACACTCTTGGGGATGCAGGGACCCCCTTTTGGGGACACGGGGACCCTCTTGGGGACACGGAGATCCCCTTGGGGATGCAGGGACCTCCTTTTGGGGCATAGGAACCCCCTTGGGGACATGGGGACCCCCTTGGGGACGTTCTTGGGGGATGCAGAGACCCCCTTTTGGGGACATGGGGACTCCCTTGGGGACATTGGGACCTCCTTTTGGGGACACAGGGATCCCCTTGGGGACCTAAGGACACTCTTGGGGACATGGGGACTCCCTTCGGGACACAGGGACCTCCTTTTGGGGACACGGGGACCCCCCTGGGGACACGGGGACCCTCTTGGGGACACGGGGACACTCTAGGGGATGCAGGGACCCCCTTGGGGACACAAGGAGCCTCTTTTGGGGACATGGGGACACTGGGACACTCTTGGGGACATAGCGACCTCCTTTTGGGGACGCGGGGACCCCCTTTTGAGGACACAGGGACACTCTTGGGGACACAGGGAGCCCCTTGGGGACACAGGGAGCCTCCTAGGGACAATTCCAAAGGGACAGGGACGATTCCGAGGGGACAACTGCGAGACGGAAAGGGCCACTTGGCATGTAGGTGACACCTTTTCCGTCCCATCCCCCGCGTTTGATGTCCCTTTGTCACCTCCGCTGGGCACATCAAAGCCCCTTCACACCTCCCAAAGGGAGAAGGGGGAGGATTGTCACCTCCCTCGGGGACATGGGACCCTCCTGGCGATACGGGAGCCCCTTGGGGACGTGGGGAACCCCTTCTAGGGACACAGGGATCCCCTTTTGGGGACACGGGGACCCCTTTGGAGACACCAGGAGCACCCTGGGGACAGAGAGACCTCCTTTAAGGGACACAGGGATGCCCTTGGGGACACCAAGACCCCCTTGGGGACACAGGGACTCCCTCTTGGGGACATGGGGCCCCCTTGGGGACATGGGGAACCCTTTCTAGGGACACAGGGATCTCCTTCTGGGGACATAGGGACCCACTGGAGACACCAAGAGCACCTTGGGGACAGAGAGACCCCCTTTAGGGGACACAGGGATGCCCTTGGGGACACAGGGATCCCCTTTTGGGGACATGGAGACCCCTTGGGGACACGAGGAGCACCTTGGGGACACAGAGACCCCCTTTAGGGGACATAGGGATGCCCTTGGGGACACGGGGATCCCCTTTTGGGGACATGGAGACCCCTTGGGGACACCAAGAGCACCTTGGGGACACAGAGACCCCCTTAGGGGACACAGGGACGCCCTTGGGGACACGGGGATCCCCTTTTGGGGACATGGAGACCCCTTGGGGACACCAAGAGCACCTTGGGGACACAGAGACCCCCTTTAGGGGACACAGGGACGCCCTTGGGGACACGGGGACCCCGTGGGGACGTGTCCCCTCACCTTGGCTCCGTGCTCGTCCACCGCGTTGCTGCCTGTGAGGGGGAAAGAGGAGGTGAGGGGGGGGGGGACGTTTGGGGACATTTGTGGCTGCTTTGGGGCCCTTTCGGGGACACTTTTGGCCTTTGGGGCCATTTCGAGGCCCTTCAGGGCTGGTTTGGGGACATCTGGAGCCATTTTGGGGACATCATCGGCCGTTTGGGGACACTCGGGGCCGTTTCAGGGCCCTCAGGGGCTGGTTTGGGGCCATTTAGGGGATAATTTTGTTTGTTTGGGGCCTTTTTGAGGCCCTCTGGGGCCGTTTTGGGGACATTTGCGACCATTCTGGGACATCTGGGGCTGTTTGGGGACATTGGGGGCCATTTGGGGCTGGTTTGGGGACATTTCAGGGACATTTGGGGACATTTCAGAGCCATTTTGGGCTGGTTTGGGACCATTTAGGGTATAATTTTGTCTGTTTGGGACCATTTTGAGGCCCTTTGGGACTGTTTTGGGGACATTGGGAGCCATTTTGGGGACATCTGGGGCTGGTTTGGCGTCATTTTGGGGATATTGTTGGCCGTTTGGGGACACTTGGGGCCTTTTCAGGGCCCCCTGGGGCTGGTTTGGGACCACTTAGGGGATAATTTTGTCTCTTTGGGGCCATTTTGAGGCCCTTTGGGACTGTTTTGGGGACACTGGGAGCCATTTTGGGGACATCTGGGGCTGTTTGGGGCCATTTGGGGCTGGTTTGGGGGCATTTTAGGGACATTATCGGCCGTTTGGGGACACTTGGGGCCATTTCAGGGCCATTTTGGGCTGGTTTGGGCCCATTTAGGGGATAATTTTGTCTCTTTGGGGCCATTTTGAGGCCCTTTGGGACTGTTTTGGGGACATTGGGAGCCATTTTGGGGACATCTGGGGCTGTCTGGGGACATTTGGGGCTGGTTTGGCATCATTTTGGGGATATTGTTGGCCGTTTGGGGACACTCGGGGCCGTTTCAGGGCCCCCTGGGGCTGGTTTGGGACCATTTAGGGGATAATTTTGTCTCTTTGGGGCCATTTTGAGGCCCTTTGGGACTGTTTTGGGGACATTGGGAGCCATTTTGGGGACATCTGGGGCTGTTTGGGGCCATTTGGGGCTGGTTTGGGGGCATTTTAGGGACATTATCGGCCGTTTGGGGACACTTGGGGCCATTTCAGGGCCATTTGGGGCTGGTTTGGGCCCATTTAGGGGATAATTTTGTCTGTTTGGGGCCATTTTGAGGCCCTTTGGGACTGTTTTGGGGACACTGGGAGCCATTTTAGGGACATCTGGGGCTGTTTGGGGCCATTTGGGGCTGGTTTGGGGTCATTTTGGGGACATTATTGGCCGTTTGGGGACACTCGGGGCCGTTTCAGGGCCATTTGGGGCTGGTTTGGCACCATTTAGTGTATAATTTTGTCTGTTTAGGGCCATTTTGAGGCCCTTTGGGGGTCTTTTGGGGCCGTTTGGAGCTCTTTTGGGGTCATTTTGGGGACATTTGGGGCTGTTTGGGGCCATTTCAGGCCAATTTAGGGTATAATTTTGCGTTTGGGGCCATTTTGAGGCCCTGTGGGGCCATTTTGGGGCCATTATTGGCCGTTTGGGGACACTCGGGGCCGTTTCAGGGCCCTCTGGGGCTGGTTTGGGACCGTTTAGGGGATATTTTTGGCGGTTTGGGGCTATCTTGAGGCCGTTTGGGGCCGTTTCGGGGCCATTTGAGGCCGTTTCGGGGACATTTGGGGACCGCACCGAAGATGTAGACGATGGCCAAGCCGGTGCCGGTGCCGAGCAGCCCCGCCAGCCGCAGCGCCAGCCGCCGCGCCGCCGCCAACCGCTCTCGCCGCCGCCGCTCCTCCTCCTCCTGATCCGGCTGCTCCGGGGGGCCCTCTGTCACCTGCGGGGGTGAGGGGGGGGCACACGGTCACCTGCGTGGGCCCTGGGGACAAGGAGGGGACGTTTGGGAGGCCCCAGGACAAGGGGGAGGACCCTGGGGTCCCTCTGTCACCCGCGAGATTGTGGGGATGGAGTTGGGGGGGGGGGACACACACACATGACACAACCTCAGGGACCCCCAGGACCCTCAAGAAGCACCACGGGGACACTTGGGGACCCCCCCAGAGCCCTCGAAGATGCCCCATGGGGATCTCCAGGAACCCCTTGAACCACCTCTGTCCTTTGGAGGCTCTTGGGGACCCCCCAGCACCCTCAAAGTCACCCCTTGGGGACACTTAGGGACCTCCAGGACCCCCTTGAACCACCCCTGACCTTTGGGGACACTTGGGGACCTCCCAGGACTCCCAATGAAGCCGCTTAGAGACATTTTGAGACCCCCAGGACCCTCAAAGACGCCTTTTGGGGACACCTGGAGACATTTGGGACCCCCTTGAACCACCCCTCGACCTTTGGGGAAACTTGGGGACCCCCAGGACCTTCATGAACCCTCCAGGAACCTCAAAGACGCCCCTTGGGGACACCTGGAAACACTTGGGACCCCCTTGAACCATCCTCCGACCATTGGGGACACTTGGGGACCTGCCAGGAACCCCAAAGAAGCTGCTTAGGGACACTTCGAGGCCCCCAGGACCCTCAAAGTCACCCCTTGGGGACACTTAGGGACCTCCAGGACCCCCTTGAACCACCCCTGACCTTTGGGGACACTTGGGGACCCCCCAGGGCCCCCAAAGAAGCCACTTAAGAGGCCCCCAGGATCGTCAAGGACCCCCCAGGACCCTCAAAGATGCCCTTTGGGGTTACCTGGACACACTCGGGACCCCCTTGGACCACCCCCCGACCTTTGGGGACATTTGGGGACCCCCAGGACCCTCATGAACCCTCCAAGAACCTCAAAGACGTCCCCTGGGGACACTTAGGGACCCCAAGCACCCCCTTGAACCATCCTCCGACCTTTGAGGACACTTGGGTACCCCCCAGGGACCCCAAAGAAGCTGCTTAGGGACACTTAGAGACCCCCAGGACCCTCAAGGACCCCCCAGGACTCTCAAAGACGCTCTTAGGGGACACCTGGAGACACTTGGGACCCACCTTGAACCACCCATTTACCTTTGAGGACACCTGGAGACACTTGGAATCCCCTTGAACCACCCCCCGAATTTTGGGGACACTCGGGGACCTCCAAATACGCCTGTTGGGGACCCCCAGGACCCCTTTGAACCACCCGTGGCCCTTCGGGACACTTAGGGACCCCTCGGACTCTCAGAGACCCCCAAGACCATCAAGGACCCCCCCCAGGACGCTAGAAGTCACCCCTTGGGGACCCCCTTGAACCACCCTCGACCTTTGGGGACACTAGGAGATCCCCAAAGAAGCCCCTTGGGGACACTTCGCGACACTCAGGACCATCACGACCCCCAAAGCAGCGCCTTGGGGACCCCTTGAACCAGCTCTGTCCCTTGGGGACACTCGGGGACCCCCAGGACCCTCAAAGTCGCCCCTTGGGGACGCCCCCTCCCCCCCAGGAACCCCTTGAACCACATTCGTCCTTTGGGGACACTTGGGGACCCCCAGGACCCTCACAGAAGCCCTTTAGGGACAGTCGGGCACCTGCTGCCCCCGCAGCCGCTCCCGCAGCGCCGCCTCCGCGATGCCGGGGATCCCGGTGGCGGTTCCGGTGGCGGTTCCGGTGGCGGTTCCGGTGGCGGTTCCGGTTCCGGTTCCTGGCCCGGTGGTCGCGGCCCGGCCCAGCGCCGCCCGCCAGGCCCCCAGCGCCCCCCGCGCCCCGCGCGCTGCGCCCGCCGCCATCTTGGCGCCTCCGATCCCGCCCTCCTCCAACCGCCAATGAGGGGGAAGGGGCGGGGCTTGAAGGGGGCGGGAACCAATGGGATCGCGGGGGCCAAGGGGAAGTGAGCTAATCAAGGGGGGCCGGAGGCGGGAAAGGGGCGGGGCCTGAGGGGCGGGTACCAATGGGATCGCTCGCAGCAGGGAGAGGGAGCCAATGAGAGGGCTCGGAGGAGGAAAAGGGAGCCAATGGGATCATGGGGAGGCGGGGCCAGGCCCCAATTCCTCCTCCTCCCAGCCTGGCTCTGTGGGGCAGAGACACCCCCAGTCACAGAATCAGAGAATCAGCAGGTTGGAAAGGACCCAGCGGATCATGGAGTCCAACCATCCCCATCAATCACTAACCCGTGTCCCTCAGCGCCTCGTTCACCCGTCCCTTAAACCCCTCCAGGATTGGGACTCAACCCCCTCCCTGTTCCAGGGCCCGATGACCCTTTCCATGAAGAAGCTCCTCCCGCTGTCCCTGCTGAGGCTCCCCTGGTGGAGCTTGAGGCCATTCCCTCTCGTCCTGGCCCCTGGCCCTTGGGAGAAGAGCCCCAGCTCCCTCCTCTCCACAAGCTCCTCTCAGGGAGTTGGAGAGAGCAACGAGGTCTCCCCTCAGCCTCCTCTTCTCCAGGCTGAACCCCCCCAGCTCTCTCAGCCGCTCCTCTTCTTCTCCAGCCCCTTCCCCAGCTCCGCTCTCTTCTCTGGAGGCTCCAGGACCTCCATGTCCTTCTTGGAGCCCAGAGCTGCCCCCCAGGATTCGAGGTTGGGTCCTCCCCAGAGTCCAAGGAGGGAGAAGAACCTCCCTGGCCCTGCTGGCCACGCCGTGGCTGCTCCGAGCCAAGATGCCCTTGGGCCTTCTTGGCCCCCTGGGCCCCTGCTGGCTCGTGTTCAACCAACCCCCCCAGGTCCTTCTCCTCCAGGGCCCTTTCCAGCCGCTCTTCTCCTGGGCTGGAGCTGCCCGGGGTTGTTGTGCCCCAAGGCAGGACCCGGCGTTTGGCCTGGATGAACCTCATCCCGTTGGTCTCAGCCCATGGATCCAACCAGCTTAGGTCCCTTTGGAGAACCTCAAAACCCTCCAGCCAAGTGGTGGGGGCCCCAGCCCGTGGGGGCTTTAAAACTCATGGAGATGCGTCCTTGGGGACAGGGTTTATTGGTGGGCTCAGCATTGTGAGGTTTGTGGTTGGACTTGGTGATCTCCAAGGTCCTTTCCAACCTCAAAAATTCCATGACTCTGCTCGACAACAAACGTTCTGGAGCTCCTCATGGGAGGAGAATGTGGAGCTGTTGGAATGAGGCCACAGAGATGATCCAGGGCTTGGAGAACACTACAAGTACGGGGGTGGAGAGCTGGTATTGTCCAGCCTAGAGAAGAGAAAGCTCCAGGGAGACCTCAGAGCATCTTCCAGTATGGAAAAGGGCTCCAGGGAGACCTCAGAGCATCTTCCAGTATGGAAAAGGGCTCCAGGGAGACCTCTAGAGCATCTTCCAGTATGGAAAAGGGGCTCCAGAGAGACCTCAAGAGCATCTTCCAGTATGGAAAAGGGGCTCCAGGGAGACCTCAGAGCATCTTCCAGTATGGAAAAGGGGCTCCAGGGAGACCTCAGAGCATCTTCCAGTATGGAAAAGGGGCTCCAGGGAGACCTCAGAGCATCTTCCAGTATGGAAAAGGGGGCTCCAGGAAAGCTGGGAATGAACGAGATGCGCAGGGGCCAGCTTTGCGCTGGAAGAAGGGAGATTGAAGTGGGATCTTGGTTTCTGGGGAGGGTGGGGAAAACCCTGGCCACAGGTTGTTCAGAGCAGTCGTGGTTCCCCAATTCCTGGAGTCCCCGTTATCCCACCCTCCAATCCCCATCGCACCCCAGTATCCCCTCCCAGTACCCCGTATCTCTCCTCCCAGTGCCCCTCATCCCCTCGATTCCCAGAGGTGTTGAGGCTGGGACTTGGAGCAACGCGATGGTGGACCTGGATGGGTTTCCAACTGAACCAAAACACAATCCAACCCAACCCATGATTCCATCAACGCAACTCAAGCGTCCAGGCACGTCATCCTGCTCTTATTGGAAAGTTCTACACGGAACTTCTCTTGCTCTCTGCTCAACCTCAGCAGGTTCACCTCGGTCTTTCCATAAAAGCTGCCAAACCAAGAGTCAAAAGCCTCGCTTGGATCTCTTCGCCCCATCCAAGCCTTTCCATCAACATTCCTTTTGCTTTTATCCATGTGGAAAAGAAACGTGGATCTCCCGGTGGCTTCGATGATGTCCTTGAAGACCAAATCCAATTCTTCGTTCTCAGTTCTTTGCTTTTATGGGGTTTGAGGACCAACACCATGGGGTGACGCCGCTGTCACCAACGTGGGGGGGGGACACAACATGAGGGAGGTGACACCGTGGGGCAGAGTTTGATGGGGGGGAATGGGATGGGGCCAAGAGGCACTTCTGGATCCGAGCAGCATTGGGGGGGGGTGGGGGGGGGTGGGCTCCAGGGCCACCTCAGGGCCCCCCCATATCTCAAGAGGTCCCCTCAGATCTTCTTCCGCTGTGGCCGCACCCTAGGGAAGAGCTGGGGAGGGGGACAGAGTTTCAGAAGGAGGGGACACCCCCCACCCCCAAGCCCACGAACAATGGAGGGGTTGTGGGTGCCGTGGGCCCCCCTGAGATCTGTGGGGTGGCCGTGGGTCCCCCAAGACCCTTCCATGGCCATGGGTCCCATAGTTGTTCTCCCAGAGCCTTGGGGTGGCCGTGGGTCCCATCTCCATAGGTGCTAAGGGGGTGTCCCCCCACTTTTTACTCACCCCGAAGTAGTTTCGGGGGACGCAGCCCTCGTGGCCGTAGAGGGACCCTCAGATCTGTGGGGTGGCCGTGGGTCCCCCAAGACCCCTCCTTGGCCATGGGTCCCATAGTTGTTCTCCCAGAGCCTTGGGGTGGCCGTGGGTCCCATCTCCATGGGTGCTAAGGGGGTGTCCCCCCACTTTTTACTCACCCCGAAGTAGTTTCGGGGGGCACAGCCCTCGTGGCCGTAGAGGGACCCCCAGATCTGTGGGGTGGCCGTGGGTCCCCCAGGACCCCTCCATGGTCATGGGTCCCATAGTTGTTCTCCCAGAGCCTTGGGGTGGCCGTGGGTCCCATCTCCATAGGTGCTAAGGGGGTGTCCCCCCACTTTTTACTCACCCCGAAGTAGTTTCGGGGGACGCAGCCCTCGTGGCCGTAGAGGGACCCCCAGATCTGTGGGGTGGCCGTGGGTCCCCCAAGACCCCTCCTTGGCCATGGGTCCCATAGTTGTTCTCCCAGAGCCTTGGGGTGGCCGTGGGTCCCATCTCCATAGGTGCTAAGGGGGTGTCCCCCCCACTTTTTACTCATCCCAAAGTAGTTTTGGGGGACGCAACCCTCGTGGCCATAGAGGGACCCCTAGATCTGTGGGGTGCCCGTGGGTCCCCCAGGACCCCTCCTTGGCCATGGGTCCCATAGTTGTTCTCCCAGAGCCTTGGGGTGGCCGTGGGTCCCATCTCCATGGGTGCTAAGGGGGTGTCCCCCCACTTTTTACTCACCCCGAAGTAGTTTCGGGGGACGTAGCCCTCGTGGCCGTAGAGGGACCCCCAGATCTGTGGGGTGGCCGTGGGTCCCCCAAGACCCCTCCTTGGCCATGGGTCCCATAGTTGTTCTCCCAGAGCCTTGGGGTGGCCGTGGGTCCCATCTCCATGGGTGCTAAGGGGGTGTCCCCCCACTTTTTACTCACCCCGAAGTAGTTTCGGGGGGCACAGCCCTCGTGGCCGTAGAGGGACCCCCAGATCTGTGGGGTGGCCGTGGGTCCCCCAGGACCCCTCCATGGTCATGGGTCCCATAGTTGTTCTCCCAGAGCCTTGGGGTGGCCGTGGGTCCCATCTCCATGGGTGCTAAGGGGGTGTCCCCCCACTTTTTACTCACCCCGAAGTAGTTTCGGGGGACGCAACCCTCGTGGCCGTAGAGGGACCCCCAGATCTGTGGGGTGGCCGTGGGTCCCCCAAGACCCCTCCTTGGCCATGGGTCCCATAGTTGTTCTCCCAGAGCCTTGGGGTGGCCGTGGGTCCCATCTCCATGGGTGCTAAGGGGGTGTCCCCCCCACTTTTTACTCACCCCGAAGTAGTTTCGGGGGACGCAGCCCTCGTGGCCGTAGAGGGACCCCCAGATCTGTGGGGTGGCCGTGGGTCCCCCAAGACCCCTCCTTGGCCATGGGTCCCATAGTTGTTCTCCCAGAGCTTTGGGGTGGCCGTGGGTCCCATCTCCATGGGTGCTAAGGGGGTGTCCCCCCCACTTTTTACTCACCCCGAAGTAGTTTCGGGGGACGTAGCCCTCGTGGCCGTAGAGGCTCCCCCACCACCAGTCGTGCTCGTCGAGCGGCTGCCGGCGCAGGACGGTGACGGCGTCGCCCTCGCGGAACGAGAGCTCGTCGTGCAGCTCGGCGCTGAAATCCCACAGCGCGTACACCACCCCGCTGTTCAGCACCCCCATGCCCTGCTCCACCTCTGCGGGATTTGGGGGGGACCCCCTCAGCATGGCACCCCCAAACACAACGGATTCAAACCCCAACAGCCCAGCACCCCGAACTCCAACAGCCCAGAACCTCCAAACACAACAGACCAGAACCCCGAACCCCAACAGCTCAACAGCCCATAACCCTGAATCCCAACAGCCCAGAACCCCCAAACACAACAGACCAGAACCCCGAACCCCAACAGCCCAGAAGCCCCAAACACAACAGACCAGAACCTCGAACCCCAACAGCCCAGAACCCCGAACCGCAACAGCTCAACAGCCCAGAACCCCGAACCCCAACAGCTCAGAACCCCCAAACACAACAGCCCAGAACCCTGAACCCCAGCAGCCCAGAACCCCAAACCCAAACATTCCAGCACTCAGACTACCAGCCCCCAGGCCCACAGCACCCCAAACCCTCCCAGTCCCCATCCCATCCCAGTCCCCCCTCCCAGTCTCCATTCCATCCTAGTCCCCATCCCACCCCAGTTCCCCCTCCCAGTCCCCATATCCCCTCTCCCAGTCCCCCTCCCAGTCCCCATATCCCCTCTCCCAGTCCCCATCCCAGTCCCCATATCCCCTCTCCCAGTCCCCATCCCAGTCCCCATATCCCCTCTCCCAGTCCCCATCCCAGTCCCCATATCTCCTCTCCCAGTCCCCATCCCAGTCCCCATATCCTCTCTCCCAGTCCCCATATCCCCTCTCTCAGTCCCCCTCCCAGTCCCCATATCCCCTCTCCCAGTCCCCATCCCAGTCCCCATATCCCCTCTCCCAGTCCCCATCCCAGTCCCCATATCTCCTCTCCCAGTCCCCATCCCAGTCCCCATATCCCCTCTCCCAGTCCCCATCCCAGTCCCCATATCCTCTCTCCCAGTCCCCATATCCCCTCTCCCAGTCCCCCTCCCAGTCCCCATATCCCCTCTCCCAGTCCCCATCCCAGTTCCCATATCCCCTCTCCCAGTCCCCATCCCAGTCCCCATATCCCCTCTCCCAGTCCCCATCCCAGTCCCCATATCCCCTCTCCCAGTCCCCATCCCAGTCCCCATATCCCCTCTCCCAGTCCCCATCCCAGTCCCCATATCCCCTCTCCCAGTCCCCATCCCAGTCCCCATATCCCCTCTCCCAGTCCCCATCCCAGTTCCCATATCCCCTCTCCCTGTCCCCATCCCAGTCCCCATATCCCCTCTCCCAGTCTCCATCCCAGTCCCCATATCCCCTCTCCCAGTCCCCATCCCAGTCCCCATATCCCCTCTCCCAGTCCCCATCCCAGTTCCCATATCCCCTCTCCCAGTCCCCCTCCCAGTCCCCATATCCCCTCTCCCAGTCCCCATCCCAGTCCCCATATCCCCTCTCCCAGTCCCCATCCCAGTCCCCATATCCCCTCTCCCAGTCCCCATCCCAGTTCCCATATCCCCTCTCCCAGTCCCCATCCCAGTTCCCATATCCCCTCTCCCAGTCCCCATCCCAGTTCCCATATCCCCTCTCCCAGTCCCCATTACCCACCAATGCCCTCCCCTAACGCCCCTCCCAGTGGCTCCCAGTGGCTCCCAGTGGCTCCCAGTGGCTCCCAGTGGCTCCCAGTACCGCAGAGGTAGCTGTAGCACTCGCTGTAGCCCTCGCGGTAGGGGTCGCACTTCTCGGAGGCGACGCTGCCGTCGCTGCTCGTGGTGGCGAAGATGGCGGCTCCGTGTCGCACGAGGGCCACGCACACCCCGGTGTCGTTGCACGAGGCCGCGCAGTGCAGGGGGGTCCTGGGGGGACAGATCCCCATATCCCCATGTCCCCATATCCCTGTATCTCCATATCCCCGTGTCCCCATATCCCCATGTCCCCATATCCCTGTATCTCCATATCCCCGTGTCCCCATATCCCCATATCCCCATATCCCCATATCCCTGTATCTCCATATCCCCGTGTCCCCATATCCCCGTGTCCCCATATCCCCATGTCCCCATATCCCTGTATCTCCATATCCCTGTGTCCCCATATCCCCATGTCCCCATATCCCCATATCCCTGTATCTCCATATCCCTGTGTCCCTATATCCCCACGTCCCCATATCCCCGTGTCCCCATATCCCTGTATCTCCATATCCCTGTGTCTCCATGTCCCCACATCCCTATGTCCCCACATTCCCATATCCCCATGTCCCCACATCCCCATATCCCCATGTCCCCATATCCCCATGTTCCCATGTCCCCATATCCCCATATCCCCATGTCCCCATATCCTCATGTCCCCACGTCCCCATGTCCCCACATCCCCATATCCCTATATCACCATGTCCCCATGTCCCCATATGCCCATGTCCCCATATCCTCATGTCCCCACGTCCCCATGTCCCCACATCCCCATATCCCCATGTCCCCATATCCCCATATCCCCATGTCCCCACATCCCCATGTTCCCATGTCCCCATATCCCCATATCCCCATGTCCCCATATCCCCATGTCCCCATATCCTCATGTCCCCACGTCCCCATGTCCCCACATCCCCATGTCCCCATATCCCCATGTCCCCATATGCCCATGTCCCCATATCCTCATGTCCCCACGTCCCCATGTCCCCACATCCCCATATCCCCATGTCCCCATATCCCCATGTCCCCATATCCCCATATCCCCATATCCCCATATCCCCATGTCCCCACATCCCCATATCCCCATGTCCCCATGTCCCCATATCCCCATATCCCCATGTCCCCATGTCCCCATATCCCCATGTCCCCATATCCTCATGTCCCCACGTCCCCATGTCCCCATGTCCCCACATCCCCATATCCCCATGTCCCCATATCCCCATATCCCTATATCACCATATCCCCATGTCCTCATGTCCTCATGTCCCCATGTCCCCATATCCCTATATCACCATATCCCCATATCCCCACGTCCCCACATGCCCATATCCCCATGTCCCCATGTCCCCATATCCCCATGTCCCCATATCCCCGTGTCCCCATATCCCCATGTCCCCGTGTCCCCATGTCCCCGTGTCCCCATATCCCCATGTCCCCATATCCCCATGTCCCCATGTCCCCATATCCCCATGTCCCCATATCCCCATATCCCCGTGTCCCCATATCCCCATGTCCCCATGTCCCCATGTCCCCATGTCCCCATATCCCCATGTCCCCATATCCCCATGTCCCCATGTCCCCATATGCCCATGTCCCCATATCCTCATGTCCTCACGTCCTCATGTCCCCATATCCCCATGTCCCCATGTCCCCATATCCCCATATCCCCGTGTCCCCATATCCTCATGTCCCCACGTCCCCATGTCCCCATGTCCCCATATCCCCATGTTCCCATGTCCCCATATCCCCATATCCCCGTGTCCCCCTATCCCCATGTCCCCCTATCCCCCAATCCCCCAATCCCCACATCCCCCTGTCCCCTGTCCCCTCACCAGCCGTGGCTGTCGGGGGCGTTGACGTTGGCCCCGGACGCGATGAGGAAATCCACCACGGGGCGGTTGGCGCCGCAGATGCCGTTGTGGAGGGCGGTGATGCCCTCGGCGTTGGGCTGGCTGGGGTCGTTCAGCTGGGGGGACAACCGCGCTGTCACCTCCCGCTCTGTCCCCCTCCCGCCACCCCGACCCCCTCGATGTCCCCGAGCGTCACCTCGGCCACCGCCTGCTGCACCACGTCCAGCTCCCCGGTGAGGGCGGCGTCCAGGAGCAGCACCAGGGGGTTGAGGCGCACGCGGCCTCCCGGGCGCCGACGGGGACACGACGGGTCCCGAAGGGCCGAGCGACGCTCCTAGAGTGGGGACAGGGACACCGTGGGGACAGCCAGGGGGCCTCGGGGACCTCCCGGGGGCGACCAGGGAGCTGGGGGACCTCCAGGAGAAGCCACAGACCTCGAGAAGCTCGTCTTGCAGCATCCATGGAGCTTGGGGACCTCCTAGAGAACCCGTGGGACCTTGGAGACCCCATTGAGGAGCAACCATGGAGCCTGAAGACCCCATGGAGGCGCCTCTATGGACCTTGAGAACCTCCTGAAGCAACCATGGAGCTTGAGGACCTTATCCTGGAGTACCCATGGAGCTTGGGGACCTCCTAGAGAACCCGTGGGACCTTGGAGACCCCACTGAGGAGCAACCATGGAGCTTGAAGACCCCATGGAGGGGCCTCTATGGAGCTTGGGGACCTCCTAGAGAACCCGTGGGACCTTGGAGACCCCATTGAGGAGCAACCATGGAGCTTGAAGACCCCATGGAGGGGCCTCTATGGAGCTTGGGGACCTCCTAGAGAACCCGTGGGACCTTGGAGACCCCACTGAGGAGCAACCATGGAGCTTGAAGACCCCATGGAGGGGCCTCTATGGACCTTGAGAACCTCCTGAAGCAACCATGGAGCTTGAGGACCTCCAGGAGCAACCACAGGTCCTTGATGATCCCATTGAGGAGCAACCATGGACCTTGATGACCCCATTGAGGAGCATCTGTGGACCTTGAGAACCTCCTGAAGCAACCATGGAGCTAAAGAACCTCATCTTGGAGCACCCATAGACCATGAGAACCTCCAGAAGACACCATGGGACCTTGATGACCCCATTGAGGAGCAACCATGGACCTTGAGAATCTCCTGGAGAGCTCATGGACCTTGAGAACCTCATCCTGGGGCAACCATGGACCTCGAGAATCTCATCTTGGAGCACTCATAGACCATGAGAACCTCATCCTAGAGCAACCATGGACCTTGATGACCCCACTGAGGAGCAACCATGGAGCTTGAGAACCTCCTAGAGAACCCACAGACCTCAAGAACCTCATCTAGGAGCGACCATGGACCTTGAGAACCTCATCCTGAAGCATCCATGGACCATGAGAACCTCCAGGAGAACCCACAGACCTCAAGAACCTCAACTAGGAGCGACCATGGACCTTGAGAACCTCATCCTGAAGCATCCATGGACCATGAGAACCTCCAGGAGAACCCACAGACCTCAAGAACCTCATCTTGGAGCACCCATGGACCTCGAGAACCTCATCCTGGAGCACCCAGGGACCTTGGGAACCTCTAGGAGAACCTATGGACCTCGAGAACCTCATCCTGGAGCACCCATGGAGCTTCAAGACCTTATCCTGGAGCACCCATGGACCTTGGGAACCTCTAGGAGAACCCATGAACCTCGAGAACCTCATCCTGGTGCAACCATGGACCTTGGGGACCCCATTGAGGAGTAACCATAGACCTCAAGAACCTCCTGGAGAACCCATGGAACTCAAGAACCTCATCTTGGAGCACCCATGGAGACTGAGAACCTCCTGGAGCACCCATGGACCTTGAGAACCTCATCCTGGAGCACCCACGGAGCTCGAGAACCTCATCCTGGAGCACCCATGGACCTTGAGAACCTCCTGGAGCACCCATGGAGCTTCAAGACCTTATCCTGGAGCACCCATGGAGCTTCAAGCACCTCATCCTGGAGCACCCATGGAGACTGAGAACCTCCTGGAGCACCCATGGAGCTCGAGAACCTCCTGGAGCACCCACAGAGCTTCAAGCACCTCATCCTGGAGCACCCATGCAGACTGAGAACCTCCTGGAGCACCCATGGACCTCAAGAACCTCCTGGAGCACCCATGGAGCTCGAGAACCTCCTGGAGCACCCATGGAGCTTCAAGCACCTCATCCTGGAGCACCCATGGAGACGGAGAACCTCCTGGAGCACCCATGGAGCCTCAAGCACCTCATCCTGGAGCACCCATGGAGACGGAGAACCTCCTGGAGCACCCATGGAGCCTCAAGCACCTCATCCTGGAGCACCCATGGAGACGGAGAACCTCCTGGAGCACCCATGGAGCCTCAAGCACCTCATCCTGGAGCACCCATGGAGCTCGAGAACATCCTGGAGCACCCACGGAGCTTCAAGCACCTCATCCCGGAGCACCCATGGAGCTCGAGAACCTCATCCTGGAGCACCCATGGAGACTGAGAACCTCCTGGAGCACCCATGGAGACTGAGAACCTCCTGGAGCACCCACGGACCTCAAGAACCTCATCCTGGAGCACCCATGGAGCTCGAGAACCTCCCGGAGCACCCATGGAGCTCGAGAACCTCATCCCGGAACACCCACGGACCTCGAGAACCTCATCCTGGAGCACCCACGGACCTCGAGAACCTCTTGGAGCACCCATGGACCTCGAGAACCTCTTGGAGCACCCATGGAGCTCGAGAATCTCATCCTGGAGCACCCACGGACCTCGAGAACCTCATCCTGGAGCACCCACGGACCTCGAGAACCTCTTGGAGCACCCATGGAGCTCGAGAACCTCATCCTGGAGCACCCACGGAGCTCGAGAACCTCATCCTGGAGCACCCACGGACCTCGAGAACCTCTTGGAGCACCCATGGAGCTCGAGAACCTCTTGGAGCACCCACGGAGCTCGAGAACCTCATCCTGGAGCACCCACGGACCTCGAGAACCTCTTGGAGCACCCATGGAGCTTGAGAACCTCATCCTGGAGCACCCATGGACCTCGAGAACCTCTTGGAGCACCCATGGAGCTCGAGAACCTCATCCTGGAGCACCCACGGAGCTCGAGAACCTCTTGGAGCACCCATGGAGCTCGAGAACCTCATCCTGGAGCACCCACGGACCTCGAGAACCTCTTGGAGCACCCACGGAGCTCGAGAACCTCATCCTGGAGCACCCATGGACCTCGAGAACCTCTTGGAGCACCCACGGAGCTCGAGAACCTCTTGGAGCACCCATGGAGCTCGAGAACCTCATCCTGGAGCACCCTCGGACCTCGAGCACCTCCCGGAGCACCCATGGACCTCGAGCACCTCCCGGAGCACCCTCGGACCTCGAGAACCTCCTGGAGCACCCTCGGACCTCGAGCACCTCCCGGAGCACCCTCGGACCTCGAGCACCTCCCGGAGCACCCTCGGAGCTCGAGCACCTCCCGGAGCACCCTCGGACCTCGAGCACCTCCCGGAGCACCCACGGAGCTCGAGCACCTCCCGGAGCACCCTCGGAGCTCGAGCACCTCCCGGAGCACCCTCGGAGCTCGAGCACCTCCCGGAGCACCCACGGAGCTCGAGCACCTCCCGGAGCACCCATGGAGCTCGAGCACCTCCTGGAGCACCCTCGGACCTCGAGCACCTCCTGGAGCACCCTCGGACCTCGAGCACCTCCCGGAGCACCCACGGACCTTGAGCACCTCCCGGAGCACCCTCGGAGCTCGAGCACCTCCCGGAGCACCCACGGAGCTCGAGCACCTCCCGGAGCACCCTCGGAGCTCGAGCACCTCCCGGAGCACCCTCGGAGCTCGAGAACCTCATCCTGGAGCACCCATGGACCTCGAGCACCTCCCGGAGCACCCTCGGAGCTCGAGCACCTCCCGGAGCACCCTCGGAGCTTCGAGCACGTCCTCCCGGAGCACGCGCGGAGCTCCCCCCCTGCTCCTCGTCCCCCACTCACGGCGGGCGTCTGGTCGGCGCGGGGCGTCTCGTCGCGGCGGCTCTGGGCGTCGGGGCGATCGGCGGCGTCGCCGGGCGCCGCGGCGGCCGCCGGGTGCAGGAGGCGGGGGATGAGGTGCCGGTAGAGCCGGGTCCGGGGCGTGGGGGGCAGCTCCCGGGAGCCGCGGCGTTTGAGGGGCCTCGGCACCTCGGAGAGAACCCGCAGCAGCTCCCCCAGCGCCGGGTGCGAGCGAGCCTCGGGCGGCGGCAGCGGCTGCAGCCGCGTCGGGCTCAGCGGCCTCGACGCCGCCTCGGAATCTTCCGGAAACGAGGGCGGCGAGAGGAAAGGCTCCGGCTCCGGAGGGGAAAGGGAAAGGGGAGACGGACGGGGGGTGCCTGGAGAGGGTGGGGGGAGAGAGAGAGAGAGAGAGAGAAACGGGGACATCGGGAAGGGGAAAGGGAAATGGGGATATCGGAACGGGGAAAGGGAAAGGGAAAGGGAAAAGGAAAAGGGAGAAGGGGAAGGGGAAGGGGAAGGGAAAGGGGAAGGGAAAGGGAAAGGGGAAGGGAAAAGGGAGAAGGGGAAGGGGAAGGGGAAGGGAAAGGGGAAGGGAAAGGGAAAGGGAAAGGGAAAGGGAAAGGGAAAGGGAAAGGGAAAGGGAAAGGGAAAGGGAAAGGGAAAGGGAAAG